>JBBMOL010000704.1:0-84640 GCA_037954665.1 Laguncularia racemosa
ATTGAATTGGGTTTCTTGCGAGTATAACTTGCTTGCTTGAGTAATCACTTCGAGGTATTTTATGATATTGTTGATTACTATTATGTGATTTTGTTGTTTGTTTTTATTGGGTTGCTTGATTTTATACTCACTTTGCTTCTTAAGAAGCTGTGGGGTTAGTGCTTTTGCTAACCTCAGGTACAGGTATTGAAGAATAAGTTGTTGGAAACTCGAGGTTTTTGAAGAGCGTCAATAGAGGCAAAGAAGCCCTTAGTTTCATTTTGGAACCTCTATTATTTGTAATAAGATCTATAGGTGTTAATCTTCAGATTGTAATGTAAATATTTGTGTGTATAAGGTTGGATTTGTAATCTTTTGAGCCACTTAAGGCTACAGGATCAATCTAGGCTATGCCTACTTACCGGGAATGCAGATCCCGATGATATATATATGATGTATGATGTGATTGGAGATTTTAAGTACATGTGTTTAGATATGATGTGGATATGAAATGATAGCGCTGTTAGCTCCATTTTACAGGACGTTTATAAAATTTCATACAGGTTGGAGTTACAGGTTCAATATTAGCAGAATTTGCTTTATCTCTAATTCAGAGACGGCATAGCAACCTATCTACAGGTACCAAGGATAGTTACAGGAATTTTGGAACAGGTTCAAGAATCAGACCTAGTAGGTGGGTCGCTACATCATAACTAATAAAATTAAATTTCATTTATTAAAAGTAATAGTTAACTAAATAAATTATCATTATATGCTATTTATTTATTAGTAGCCATTTCATAAATAATAATTACATTTTTCCATACTATGGTGTTTCATTCTTATTGCATAAAACATTAGTAAATAAATATAGTTGTCTTACTTGATGTTCTAACATTTTTTATTTTTTTAACGATTAATATTATAAAAATGAATAAGAATGATTAAACAATTGATTGTCTAATTAGTCTGTAGGTCCCAAAATGGCAAATAAGAGAGGGGGGATCGGGGTGAATTGTTTGTTAAAAAAAATTATCAAATTCTATTTAAACAATCGCTTTTTAAATTTCCTTTTTTTATGAAGATTGTATGTGATGAACAAAATTAATGTACAACAAAAGTAAAGAAGAGTGTGATGTATAGAGGTTCTTCCTATTAAGTATGTCCTCTCTTCTAGCTACTATGCTGGGAATCCGATCTTCCACATTGGTTATTCCACTATTCCAATTTCTAAGAAATGTTACAAATAACAATAGCTCTTACTTTGTCTTTTTAGCCTACAACTTGGCTAAGCACATATTACAATACTTTGTAACCCAACTTTCTTAGAGTAATCTATACGTGAAAACGGTAAAAAGATTTTACAAAAATGAGAATTATTAATTCTCTAGTTTAAGCTCGATGAAACAAAGAATAATTGTTTTTGCTCTATTCTTTTTTTTTTTCTATCCCTACTCATATATCATTTTGTGTTTTCTATTGTGTCGTCATCTTCTTCAATCTTCAAATCTTCAGTTTATATATGTTCTTCTTTGTCTACAGAAGCTTTCCAACATTCACACGGACTTCTAACGTTCATAATATCCTAGCATTTGAGGAATTTGAAAAATCTTATCTAAAATTCAAATTCAAATTCAAATTCAAATTCCTTAACCATGTAACAAATTCTATTCAGAATTTGAATTTGTCGATGTCTATCTTCATTTGCTTCACCAACATCCTCGTAGAGATTAGCCTTCGTTTGAAAGTAGAAAATCCATCTTATTGGAGATGTACTTCAACTGATATTCCTCATCCTTTTCTCGTTCTTCTTCTTCGGATGATAATTAGTTAAAATGAATCTTAAACTAATTTGATCCATTACAAAAATAACTTTAATAACTATAGTTACAAATAGATCAAATCTATAAATTAAACTTGTATTAAATATAGATAAGAATTGTATAAGCATACATTTTTTAAAGTATAAGCATACATTTTTTAAACCAAATTTTATTAACCACAATATTATATTGTTTGTTTAAATGTCTACTCAAATGGCTAACAGATTGTCTGTATCAAACTGTCTGTTTAAGTGTCTATTTTAAATTATTTGTTTAAGTGTCTATAAATGACTATCTATTTAAGTATCTATAAAAATAAATACTTTTATTCTATGTACTTAACATATATTTACTAATAACCTTTTTTTTTGTTATCATTAAAACTTATTTCAGAGTACTTAACATTCTCCTTCTTTTTTATGATAACAAAACCTATCTTAAGGGATAAACTCATATACTACTTTAAGTAGAATGTTTGTGAAATCAATTTATCACTACTTACTATTCCTTCTCCCCCTACTAACGATTAGCAAATATCAAAACATAAAAGCATCATTAAAGATTTTAAACCATGCATATCAGCAACAATTAAAACCTTTAATCAGCATGAGTCTTTAAAAGAAAACAAAATAGTTAATAAACAACTAACAATGATTAGTAATAGTCATTAAAAGAAAAACATGAATTCTTCTTCTTCTTAGGTCGCTTAACACCTTTCCTTACAGTTGTCTTCACTCTTTTCCTTTATCATTTTGGAATTTGTGCTTTTTCTAATTCTTTTTCAACAGGATCAAGATTGGTTTTAATTGGAGCTAGAGCTAGATCTGGTTGTGTTTAAATTGGTGCAATAGGAGAAGATGGTTGATCAAATTGTGCAATAAGGTGTTCATTTTGAGTGGTCTGGACGATTTTAGAAATAGGTTTAAGATCAGGTTCTTAAATAGCTTTAAGATTGACCTGAGGAGTTCTTTGCTCAGTTTGATCTAAGACCTTTGTCTCACCACTTTGATGAATTCCTTGCTGCATATCTGGAGTTTCCAAATTTTGTTTAGATACTGGAATATTGTCCATGCTTCATCATTAAGTTCCTGCTATCCTTCTTAAATAGAAGTCTTAGGGGAACTATTACCAATCTTAGTAGGAGTTAGTGGAAGTTATTCTTTAAACTTCTCTTTTCTAGGTTTATTAGAGATTGACTCCATTATAGACTTCATCTCCATAAAGCTTTTCTTAACAAAATCTTCAAAATCTAAAATCCTGCTTTTCAGATTTATCACCTCATTGCTTGTTTCAGCTTCAAAGTGATTTTTCCTTTGATCAAGGGATTTTGGAATTGCTTCTACTAAACCACCTATAGAAGTGTCTATTTCAACTAAAAGTTCATCCCTGATTTCCAAGATTTCCTTTCCAGTCTTCCTTTCCGTCTTCCTTTCCTTTTCATCAGCCTTTTCTTTTTTCTACCCTTTTTTAGAAGTTCTTCTTCATCTATTTTCTTATTTTCTTTCAGGATTGTTCCTCTTTCCACATTAGACATCCATTCAAGAATATCCCTTCTGGTATGTCTGTGATCCATGTATACAACACAATCCCCAGAGAACCACACTTTTCTCTAAACATGGATATTCATATAATGAAAATTTCCTTCATAATTTTCTTAACAGAAAATTTAGTATAATCCTCTTTTGGCAACCTTATTCTTTTCTCTTGTAAGAGAAACATAACTAAATTTCCATCAGGTTAGGTCTCTTCCCCTTATTTTCAAATAAATTCCTCAAATTTTTGTCAGTTATATCTACACTTTTCCCCTTAGTAATTCCTAAAATAATTTTTGCCTCATTAACTGAAATATATGTTTTGCTCCTAATCCTTAGCAAAACATAAAAACTCACAATCTTATGTAGCATTCTGACCAATAGAGAAAATTGAACAATGAGCATATCTTGTTGTGATTCAATTTCAAATCCATCATTCAAGTGTTGAAATAAATCCAATCTATTCATGTTTAGAATATCTTCATCATCATTTTCATTTTTGAGTTCTAAACATTGAATTAGATCATTCTTGGTAATTTCAATATCTTGACCACAAACATTTGATTTTAACCTATCCTTTCTCCTTGAATCAAGATTTTCATAAAATTCTACTACAACTTCCCCAAATATCATATATCTCAAATTGCATAGTTTCCTACACCATATCTTATCTAACATTTCATCTACATAGAAAACATTCTTGATCAGATATTCAAAATCTAAAAACATGCAATCCATTATTTTTCCTTTTAATGGAATAAATTTCCAAGTGAATCATTGTCTATGGTGTACCTTTTTCTTCTTTTCCAAAGTGTCTGGAGGAATGCCATGTTCATGTTCTGTATCACTATCTGTAATAAGCTCCCCTAAACTGCTACTTTCGTCGAGTTTCCTTGGTTCCCTGCTATAGTTAGTTTCTTGAGATTTTTCTTGGCTATAATGTTTCAATACAAATGATTCCTTATCTTAAATCTCAATAAGATTTCTATCTTTCTTCTTTTTTAGACATCATTGGGGTATTTCGAGTTGATTTTCTTGGTAGCATTGTTATGAATAGAGACTAGGGTTTGAGAGAGTATGAGAGCGAGAGAGTTTTCAAGGTTAAGAGAGAGTGAGAGTGTTTAGAGAGTAAAAGAGGGAGTTTTGAATCTCTAACTTTGAAAAAGAGTTTTTAAAGAGAGTAATTCCTACACCTATGGATTAATCTAATAGCTAAGAGAATATGATGTACCTTCCTTCCATTCCAATTTATTTGAAATAACAAAAAATAAATAATAATAATTATGTATTATTTCTTGATAGGATTCTGGATAAAACTCAACTCTAGCGATTCTTAGGTAACTTAAATTATGTAGCAGATTTCTTTAAGAATCTCAATGTTTTATGTAAGCCTTTACATAATAGGCTTAAAAAGAATCCACCAGAATGGTCTGACAAACACACAGAAGTTATCAGACAAATCAAGCAAAGGATAAAGGAAATCCCTTGCATTCACTTAGCAGATCCATCCCTACCAAAAAATCGTAGAGACTGATGCATCTGACATAGGATTTGGTGGAATCCTAAAACAAAAATCCCCTAGTGGAAATGAGAATGTCGTCCAGTATGTGTCTAAACACTGGAACCAATGTCAATTAAATTATTCCACAATTAAGAAAGAAATTTTAGCAATTGTTTTAACGATTTTCAAATTTCAAGGAGATTTGTTAAACCAAAAATTTCTTTTAAGAATTGACTGCTCTGCAGCCAAAAATGTATTAGAGAAAGATGTTCATAATTTGGCTTCAAAACAGATTTTTGCCAGATGGCAAGCTATTTTGTCTTGTTTTGATTTCAATATTCAACATATCAAAGGAACATCCAACTCTCTTCCTGATTTCCTGACTCGTGAATTCCTGCAGGGAGATGCCTCCCAAGGGAAAGGGAAAGGAAAAGGAAGTCCCCCGTAAGGGACTCACAAATGTCCGGTCGTGGCTTGCTGCTACGACTCCCAAAACCAATGTGCCATTGGCAATCAAAGAAAGAGATGAGGAATCAACCGCCTCATCCAAACTAATGACCAGACAACCCGTTGAGGGAAATGTGAGTTTAAACACATAGGGTTTAAACACTGATGTGGTAATAATGCCTGAATTAATTAAGGCTATTACCAATGCTTTGGGTTCCAGGTGTCCCGTAAAAGACCAGAAAAAGATGATTAAAAAATCATCTACCAATGTTCATATTACAGAGGTGGCGTCTTCTTCGAAGGCATTAGTCCCTCAAAATGTTTTTCAAAAACGGTACCATAAGGATATTTCTAAGTATATCTTTTCAGTAAAAAAAGGTATGCATGAAAAGGATCCTTTTGATTTCGCCAGGAAAATATTTCTTGAAAATATTTTTTATGTTCCGTATGATCTTTGTCGATTGCTAACCAATTATTATTATTATTATTATTATTATTTATTTATTGTTATTTCAAATATATTGGAATGGAAGGAAGATACATCATATTAGAGTTTTTAAAGAGAGTAATTCCTACACCTATGGATTGATCTAATAGCTAAGAGAATATGATGTATCTTCCTTCCATTCCAATTTATTTGAAATAACAAACAAAAAATAATTTTATTATTATTATTATTATTTCAAATAAATTGGAATGGAAGGAAGATACATCATATTAGAGTTTTTAAAGAGAGTAATTCCTACACCTATGGATTAATCTAATAGCTAAGAGAATATGATGTATCTTCCTTCCATTCCAATTTATTTGAAATAACAAACAAAAAATAATAATTATTATATTATTATTATTATTATTATTATTAGTTTTTCATATGCCTTTTTACCAATGATGCCAGAATCTAACCTTATTGTAGTTGACATAGGAGTAGCAGCTCCCTTGACATTTTTAAATCGAAATTTTTTTAGCATTTGCTTGGCATATTTTTCTTGGTGAATAAATATCTCTTATGAGGTTTACTTGATTTGCAATCCAAGAAAGAAGTTTAGTTCTCCCATCAAGGATATCTCAATTCAACCTGCATCAACTTAGAAAATTCTTTGCAACATATTTCATTAATAGAACCAAAAATAATATCATCTACATAAATTTATACCATTAAAATATCTTTATTCAAATGTTTGATAAAAAAAGTTGTATCAACATTTCCTTTAGAAAAATTGTTTTTAACTAGAAATCACTTAACCTTTCATACTAAGCTCTAGGAACATGTTTCAAACCGTAAAGAGCCTGTTGCAATTTAAAAACATAATCTTCTTTTAATGGATCTTCAAATCCTAAGGGTTATTCTATAGATATTTCTTCTTTGATATATCCATTCAAAAAAAGCACTTTTTACATCCATTTGAAATAATTTGAAATCTTTGTAACATGCAAAAGCTAATAATAATTTAATCTAATCTAACAATGAGGGCATAAATTTCATCACAATCAATACCTTCTTCTTGTGATTATGCTTTTGTCACAAGTCTTGCTTTATTTCTAATTGTCTCACCTTGCTCATCAAGCTTATTTTTTAACACCCACTTTGTTCCGATAACAAATTTATCCTTTAGTCTGGAAACTAATGTTCATACCTGATTTCTTTGGAATTATGCTCATTCCTCTTGCATAGCATTTTGACTACCGAATCTATTTTCCCAAGTACCTGCTCTTGTGGATGAGATGAGTTATATCTCCAAGGCTTAGAATATTCGACTCTAGTCAACTTAGGTTCAATAGTACCTTTTGGCAAACTATCTAATTTATTATCTAACACACCTTCTATTGAAGTGTCTACTTGACTGTCAAACCTACCTTCTGTTAAAGTGTCTGTAGGATTGTGATGAGAGCCATGATGGGAGCCAAGCCAGAAGAGGGAATGTGGATCCTCTTGAAGTGCTACCTGGACCAATTACAAGAAATCGAGCGAAACGATTCAAGGAAGCACTTAATGGGTTGATAAAGGATGTCCATGAAGTTGAAACACACGTTGGCGTGGTTCGTATCAGTTAGAAATCCGAGCAAACCGATTTCGTATCAGATTGTCTACTCAACTATCTATCCTACCTTCTGTTTTCAGTTAAGTATGTACCCTAACAGTATCTTGTAAACTTTGTTGATGATTTAAATATTCATTCCTATTCTTTTATTTTTATTACATCATCACTATCATCCATGATTAGATTATCAATAAACTTGACATCAATAGATTCCTCTACTAATCTAGTTACTTAATTAAAAATACAAAAAGCCTTACTAGTTATCGAATAACCAAGAAAAATTCCTTCATTGACTCTTTCATCAAATTTACCAAAATGCTGCCCTAATTTCTTAATGAAGCATTTAGTCCTGAATACGTGAAAATATGACACATTCAACTTCCTACCTTTGTTCATTTCATAAGCTATTTCCTGTGTTAAGATTCTCACATAAACACGATTAGAAAATTAATAAGATATAGTTATTGCTTCAACCCATAAATATTTTGGTGCATTGCTCTCATTTAGCATACTCCATGCTATTTCTTATAGGACTTTGTTTTTCCTTTCTACCATTCCATTTATATTTAATACCATTTTTCTCACAAAACTCAATAAAGTTTTCATTTTCCAATTATTTACCATGATCGGTGCTTAAACTTATGATTGAAAAACCTTTTTTTCATTTTGAACCTATTTTGAAAAAGTTTCAAAGTCATCAAACGTATCACTTTTATTTCTAAAAAACAGAACCCATGAAAATCGCAAAAAGTTATTAACTATCACTAAATCGTATCTATTATCTCCTAAGCTCAAAGTTCTTGTTAGACCAAAAAGATCAAGATATAAAAGTTCTAAAGGTCTTTTTGTTGAAATAACATTTTTAGACTTATGAGATACCGATAACATTTTATTCTTTAAGCAAGTATCACATTTAATATCTTTAATGAAAGAAATTTTTGGTAAACTAATAATAAGTTTATTTTTTGAAAGTTTTTATAGTTGTGAAAAATTAACATGTATAAGCTTTTTATGCCAAATAAAACAATTATCATATAATGTTAAGAAACATCTTTCAACAGCTACTCTAGATGGTTCAATCATGTAAATATTTCTTTTTCGAAATCCTTCAAACAGCTTTTTCTCCATTTTAATCATAAGCTTCTACTTTTTCTTTTCCAAAAATCGTTTTATAATCCTTATCACATAGTTGACTAATACTTAAAAGATTGTATTTTAGACCTTTTATCAAAGATACATTTTCAATTGCACTAGAGGGAAATCCTACTGTACCAATTGCTATTATCTTTCCTCTACTATCATCATCGAACTTAACACAACCTCTATTTTTGCATTATAGGTTCGTGAACAATGAAACATTACCTAATATGTGTCGTGAGCACTTACTGTCTAAGTACCACAATTCTCTTAGCTTTGTTTTGTGTTCCTGCATATACAAGGAAATGATTAAACCCTTTCAGGAACTCAAATTAACTTAGGTCTACCAAAATCCAAGTTCATGTTATTTTTATTTCTTATATGTTGTTGACTAAGCTTGTTATTCTTGTAATAACAAAATTTTTCTATATGTCCAAGCTTGTTGCAAAAATAGCATGCGTAAGTGTTAGATCTTACCAGACTTTTCTGATATTGATATAAGCTTACTATTCTCGGATGATAATTATATAATCAGGTATAGCCTTCATTATATCTTCTATAATTTCTTTTGTAGTACTGTTTCTACATTTGTCTATAATTTTGTCTTGAGTTCTGTCTAGCGTACTGTTTGGAATACTATTTAGAGTACTTTCTAATATTCTTTTCATTTTATTTAACAAACTTATTTTCCTTCATATTTATACTTTTATTCCCCTTCTTACTTGTATCAACATTATCTTTAATGATTGAATATTTTCCTTTAACAAAAATGGTTTTCTTAGTTCAATTTGAGGACTCAACTTTATTGTATCTTAATCTTTCTTTTGAATTACTTACTCTTTGAGATAATATTAACTTTCATAGTTTTTCATCACTTTCGGAAAACTTAGTAAACGTGGAACTCAAATTTTTGACACTTCATTAATTCTTACATTAAGTTCTTCAATTTTTTTTTCTTAATGTATTATTTTCATTTGATAACATATCTTGTGCTTCTCATAAGCTTTTATTATCCATATGTAAAATTTATGTATCATTTTTTAGAATATCATTTTCATCAATTAATAATATATTAGTCCGACATACAACTTCTTTTTCATTTCTCAAAGTTTCAATCTTTTTATTTGCTTTAAATAAAGCTTTAATAGTTGTTTAACTTGTTTTCTAAAACTAACAAGCATCTCATTCTCAAATTTAGAAGATACCTCAGATAAAGCCATGAAGCATAGATTTGCCTCTTCCTCATTGTCTGATCTTGCGCTTGACTTATCAAGATCACTCCATGTTGCTATTAAAGCTTTTTATTTCTTCTTATATTTCTCCATCTTTTTAATCAACACAGGACATTAATACTTAATGTGTCTTGGCTTCTTGCAATTGAAACAAACTATTTCTTTCTTCTTCTTTTTTCTTTTTCTTTGAAAACCTTTCATGTACCATACTTAGATTGATTAGCAAAAAAACGTTTATATCGTTTAAAATGCTTACCATTTTTCTTGAATGCTTTTTGTAAATCTTCAAATCAGCATTATCAAATCATCATTATCTTCCTCAATGTTTGATTCTTCGTCTATTTCAATATCTTGTTCAATTGCCTTAAAAGCTATAAACTTTTTAACTTTCTCTTGATTATTCATATGCTTCAATTTCAACTCATATGCCTAAAACTTTTGTTGAAGTTGACTCGGTATTAGTTTTTCTAAGTCATGTGCTTCTTCAATTGCATTAGTCTTTGAATCCCATGAAGTTGGCAAGATTCACAAGATTTTCCTTACAAGCTCACTGTCATCAAACTTTTTACTGAGCAAAGTAAGTTCATTAGTAATTAAAGTAAATCTATTAAATCCATTAGATATGGTTTCACCCAATTGAAATCAAAACAATTCATAGTCCTAAATGAGTGCTCCTCTCCCGGTGTCTTTGATCATTGTAGCACCTTCATAGGTTTCGCACAATTTATCCCATATGTCCTTAGCATATTTGCATGATGAAATCATTGCGAGCATTGTCTAAGAGATGCTCATCAAAAGCAAATTCTTTGCTTTGCTGTTTACTTTTGCCTTTTTCTTTTCTTCATTGGCTAAGATTAGACTATTAATGAGAATAATTTCTTGATCTCCATAGCGTATTATTTCCCACATTGCAAAATCTGTTGCTTTAATATAAATTTCTATTATGCATTTCCAATAGGAAAGTTAGTACTGTCAAAGAATGATATACGATTAGATGCAATTGTGATTGTATTGTCGGCCATTAATCCACTCTTGTATATAGAAGAGTCGTAGCTCTAATACTAAATGTAGGTCCCAAAATGGCAAATAAGAGGGTGGTGGGGCGGGGTGGGGTGAATTGTTTGTTGAAAAAAAAATCAAATTATATTTAAACAATCATTTTTTGAATTTCCTTCTTAATGAAGATTGTACGTGATGAGCAAAAATAATGTGGACAAAATTAATGTGCAACAAAAGTAAAGAAGGTTACGATGTATAGAAGTTCCTCCTAATGAGTATATCTACTCTTCCAACTACAATGCTAGAGATTCGGTCTTCCACATCAATTGTTCCACTATTCCAATTTCTAAAAAGTGTTACAAACACCAATAGCTCTTACTCTGTCTTTTTAGCCTACAACTTAGGCTAAGCATAAACTACAAGACTTTGTTACCCCACTTTCTTAGACTAATTTATACGTGAAAACAGTAAAGAAGATCTTACAAAAATGAGAAATATTAATTCTCTAGTTTAAGCTTGAGAAAACAAAGAATAACTGTTTTTGCTCTGTTCTTATTTTTTCTATCTCTGCTCATATATCTTTTTGTGCTTTCTATTGTGTTGTCCTCTTCTTCGATCTTCAAATCTTCGGTTTATATATATCTTTTTTGTATATAGAAGCTTTCCAACATTCACACAAACTTCTAACGTTCATAATATCCTTGCATTTGTGTAATTTGAAAAATTTTATCTAAAATTCAAATTCCTTAACCATGTAACAAATTCTATTTGAAATTTGAATGTGTCAACATCTATCTTCATCTGCTTCATTTGTTTAAGTGTCTGTAAAAATAAATACTTTTATTCTACATACTTAACACGTATTTACTAATAACCTTTTTTTTTATTATCATTAAAACTTATTTCAAAGAACTTAATGTAGTCATATTGAAAATGATAGTTTTTTTAGCATTACTCATAATATAATTTTGTAAAGTCATCGTAAAAATTATTAAATACTTATCTTTATTTTATATTGCTCTTCTTGCGTTACTTTTTTTTTTAATATATTTTGTGATCTATTTTTGTTTATAACAAAGCTTACTCAAGTTTTATGTATTAATTCCATTTTTTTATAAATTAATAATCATTTTTAATTGATATATATGCCTCAAAAAGTTTTTTTTTTCTTTTTTAATTTTCACAAAGTGCACTAAACACCCAAAATTATTTTGTAAAAAAGTTTAATCCCCACTCTTATTGAACTTTTGAAAGTATTGCATATACACTTGTAAATAAAATTCTTTAATAAATAGAGATATACTACTATAGTATTATTGCAATAATAAGTGGATATTTTTTATATAAGTTATATTGATTTATATGAGACAAGCCCTATCTTCCCCCTTATTTCCCCAGTAGTACAATCCCGTGTTGATCCCCACATCATCCTTTTATGGTTCAGTTTAGATTGTATGGATAATTTGCAATTTTTTTTTTGGGGGGAAATGGTGAATTTGAACCGCTAATCGTTATACATAATAATCTAAACTCAACCACAAACACAATCTTTGCCAAAGAAAAATCATCAATCTGACTTATTTATACGTGATTATTTATAAGTTGTTATGTAGATTAATTTGATTGGTTAAATATTCAAGAAAATAATTATTAAAGACACCAAAAAGGTGTTTTTTATTTTAATAATCTAGATACTTGCATTGATTGTGACAAGCATTGATTCATATTTCACATAATTAATTTACATAATAAGAAAATAACAATTTACTTTCATATTAATTAAAGAAAGCTCTAGGTATTGTTTTTTATGTCAAACTTATTTTTTTCTATAATAATCATTAATTTCATTCAATGGAAAAAAAATTATTAATCAAACTAATTAATACAAAAGAATTGATAGAGAAAGAGTTTATTATGAAGATCAATAAAAATGGACACATCTCTTAAACAATCAAAATGTCCACATAAAACTCAATCAACTAGCGCGAGTAATAAATCTCACAAAAGGAATAGTACTAATCCCACTAAAGTGATTAAAAAATAATCAAAAAGAAAACAATAAACATAGAAAAGAACTATTTATTATCAATATTTCTATAGAAATAGATCAATGAGAATGGAATTAATGCTAATGGAAGAGCAATGTTATTAAGGATATAAAAATAACAATATGAGATCAATAGTTCTAGCTATAAACCTTGAAACCGGTAATAGTGGATTTGGATTTATGGTGGTGAATGAAGGAAAAAGGATTAAAAAGGAGGAGTCAGTTGTCCCCTACACCAATTGCATAAATTGCTATCGCATATTCTATATAAAGTACAATTGGAAGGGAAAATTTAAACTTAATTCATTTCACTTAGGTAATTAATATCTATACTATTAGATTATAAGAGTCTTTTGAATTTTTAAGCATCAAATAAATTAATTGCTATTACTTCAAATATTATAGAGCTAATCAATTCAAGTCCCTAACACATAAATTGTTATTTAATGACTTATTTTTTATTTTTATCATAAATACTTTATCTTTGTAAGTTGTGTTTAGTGCTATAGAAAGTGGTGAAAGGTACAAATTTCAAAGTTATAATAATAATTTATTTTTTATGCATGTCTCGTTCATTATATATTTTTCTTTCAACTAAAAAAAACATGTAATAATTATTACATATCTAATTAATTTCTATTAAAATGTAATTCAATCCCTTCTTATTTGATTTGATGAAATGAATGAGCTATGAGGCTTCTTCAGGAGCTTAGAAAGAGAAATAAGCATTATTATCTCACTTTGTGTAGATTTTTTTTTTTTAAAAAAAGAACAATAATATACACATTGTGAATTTAAACTTTCCATTTAATACTCCTTTGAAAAAATTGATGTTAGATCATAGACGTTGAGTAAAAATAAATGAATAGTAATTTTATTTTGGTTATTCAATATTTAGCTAGGAGTAGGCAAAAAAACCAACCAAACCAAACAAAAATTATTATTATTATTATGATTATTATTATTTTAATTTGGTTTGAAAATTTTCCAATCCAATCCAAACTAAAATTTGTGGTTAGTTTAGAGAAGTAATCTGAGCCAAATCATAAAATTAAAAAATATATATATAATGATCTTTTACTTATAATTAAAAGAATTCTTTTATTGTAACATAATATTTAAAAGAATTTTTAATTTACCTTTATTGAAAAGTATATTTATTTGAATTTTATTACCATAATTTAACAAATATGTATATAGATTAACTCAATTTTTTTATTACATGCTAACTTGGTAAATAAATTAGTTACATTAAACATTTAAAATTTTTTAGTTACTTAAATATTGATTTTTTAATCTTTTATATAATATCAATACATGTTATTATTAAATAATTTAATACTATTAATATGATATTAGATGTTAAACAAATATACTTTCTTTGAAGACAAAATATAATTTAATCCGTAAACCAAACCAAACCAAATCGAAATAAACCAAAATTTTATAATTTTGAAAAAATATGAAACTAAATCGTATGGTTTGGTTTAAAGTAATGAAAAAACAAATCGTATTTTTATAGTTTGGTTTGATTTTGAGGAAAAGCTGAACTAATCTAATCCACGCTCACCCCTTTTAACACATATAATACATTTATGTATGTATATTAAAGGTAAATTGTTAATATATCCTCTTATATTAAATCTGTATAGCATAATCCTCTTATTTTTAAAACTAAACATTTATACCTTAAATCTTTATTAATGTACTTTCATTTTTCTATATCGCCATTTTGCCCTTTATAAAATAACAAAAAAATACAAAATTATAAAAATACATAGAATAAGAAAAAAGAAATCAATTAGCTCTCAATCTTAACTTTTAGTTTTTGAATATTTTATTGTAATTAATATTATTTATTATTATTTTAATTAATGTAAAATTATCATACACTAAAACGTTTAATTTTAAAGATTAAAGAACTAATTGTACATGGAACAATCATAATGCAATGCAGTTGTAACTTACCCTATATTCAACGGTTTTAGCATTGAATTAATTTATTAAATATTTATTTTTATTATAGAAATAAATATAATTAAAAAAGAAAAGAAAAGTTAAAATCATTAATAGATTTTTTTTTAAATAAATTAATTGGATGTGTTGCGGATCCGAACTCCCAGCCAATCTTAAAACAAAGCAGCTTTTATTATAATCCCAGCCCAACCCGTTGTGCCCATCATAGCCCAAGCCCAATGATCCTAAAACGGCCCATTTTCTTCTACCAAACTTCCGAAACCCTAACCCTAATCTCCACTAGAGAAATAAAGCCTTGGCATATCACAGAACTCAATTTCCTCGAGAGCCTCTTTACTGAAAGCTTCCAACCGCCGCTCATCCAGCTTCACTTTCTCTCTCTTCTTCTACTTCCGGCGACGTGATACTATGGTAACGTTTCTCCACCGTTCCATCGACTGAATTCAGCTTTCAACTTCTTCTCTTCAATCCTAGAAGGATGTATTTTTTTTTTTGAAGTTTATTTTTTCTCAATCTGTTTGAGATTAAATTGAGTTTAATCTGTTATCTCTATGTTTGTAGGCTCCTAAGAAGGATAAGGCTCCCCCTCCATCCTCCAAGCCAGCCAAATCTGGTGGTGGGAAGCAGAAGAAGAAGGTCCTCTTATCTCTCTCTATCTCCAGAGTTTCTTTTTTGCTTTTTCTTTTTGTAATATGATAAAAAGTTTGTTTCTCTGTGATGTTTATTAGTTATTGAGAAATGGGTTGGTGGTTGTTATTGGAAATTATGTTGGGAAATAAGGTTTCTCGATCCATTGCGTTTTTAAAGTATTGCTGTGAAGTTGAGAAATTTGTTTGATTGGTTTATGAAGTAATTGTTACGGTCTAATTAGGGAACTTGTGCTGGTAGTTAGAGCTTCAGTAGTTGAAAGTCTAGCTCTTGGTTCTGATTCTACTTTTGTTGGAAAATACGAGGCAGAAAGTGAATTGCTTTTGTTAGATAATCATGTATGTAGAGCAATATATTTATGTTATGATCCTCTAGAAAGCAGTTAATGAAGCAAAAGAAAACGATTTTTAAATGATTGTTCCCTGGCAAAGCAATGAAACGCCTTTGGTTTGATCTGTTTTTTACTTACCCCTGGCTATATCATAGTTCATGGATTTTGAATACATGTTTGCATTATTAGACTATTATCCTGTCAGGTGGGAAGTTAGTCTTAGAATGTGTTGAAGTCCTCCTATTTTGCTCGGATGGATGGAGTGTAAAAATTTATTGTTTGTTTATGAAAATATGTAGTTGATTGGTGGATCTAATGTGATATATTTGGTTCTTGATAACAGAAGTGGAGCAAGGGAAAGCAAAAGGAAAAGGTGAACAACATGGTGTTGTTTGATCAAGCAACTTATGACAAGTTGCTTTCTGAGGCACCAAAGTACAAGCTCATCACACCCTCCATTTTGTCCGATCGTTTGAGGGTACTCTTCTCTCCTCTCTATCATGTCTTTCAATTTTCCCTCTCAGTTCTTGGTTTGATCTTGTTGGATGATGGAAGATTGTGAATTGATCATGTTTTCCTTTTGCAATGATGGCTTCATTTAATTCATTTTCTAACCTTATGGGAACACCTTAAAGTCCCTGACAGATGGTGGTGTGTTAACATATGCACCGCTGCTTATATCTTCTGTCAATATTATTACCCACATTTTTTTTGGATGAATTTATTACCCACATTTTCTTCTTTATGAAAACAAGTACTTTGTTTTTCAAGGTCATTATTGCCAAATGCCTTTTTATAGCCAATCATGGCCATTTTCCCATATAGTTTCCAATCTCATAGTTCCCTGATTGAGGTTATAAATTTGTTGACTCCAGAATATAGCTTCCTATTCTTTGATGGTTAAAAGGTACTTCCAATCAAGAGTTTCAGCTTGATTATGCAGAATGCCCACTTGTTCATTAAAGCAGTTTGCTCCTCAATCTTGTGACTTTTATTCTTGCTAGATCTGGCATAGAAATGCTTGTCTATAATGTCTCTAAGTGGCCTTTCTAGGTAATTAGATAAAAGTAGTTTTAGTTTATTGGCTCTGATGGTTTACTAAAGTGTTTTCTTCCCTCGATACCAAGGCTTTCCATTAATTAAAGATTCATATGCTCACTTTCACATTTGATGGAACTAGCATGTTTTTACTGTTTGTTATTGCTTGGTGCATGTTCTTGGGTTGGTAGTTAATGACTAATATTCTAGTATTTTGAAGTCAAAGAAGTTCTAGGTTGTGTATTGCCTTCTTTATCTCAGCTACCTGCCATGAATATTGGACATTTCTCATTTTGGTTATATGACCAGCCTGTAATCGAGAAGTCTTAGTCTAGATGTGATCTTGTTTAGACACCCCCTTTATTTTTGTTTCTTATCACCTGGCTTGTGTCTTCAGATCAATGGTTCACTTGCGAGGAAGGCCATCAGGGAATTGATGGCCAGAGGTCTGATCAGGATGGTCTCTGCACACGCAAGTCAGCAGATCTACACAAGGGCAACAAACACATAAATGCTTCTGCATTTCTTCATAGTTCAATTATGTAGCAGTCTACTTTGTTGAATCACTTTCAGTATCATGTTTTCAATATTTTGGTGACGTTTTGTCGACTCTATTTTAGCAGTGATTATGGGTTTGAACAGTAGGGGTTTTTCTTCGGATATTTATGGGCGTACCAAACTTGCAATTTTAAAAGTTTCCTTTCAAGGGTTTGATCTCCAGCGTGTGAAATTCCTTAAAATCTCTGATCCCTTCACTTGAATATTTGGGAAGAGCATGCAGGGTGTAGTTTCTTATAAGAGTTGAATTGCCGTGGTGCTTTGCATGTTGAAGGATTTATTCTTCAAGCTTTAAAAATTGTAAAACAAATTTCTATATCGAAATCGATCATTCGGCCCAGCAGAGTGGTATCTCCCTTCTTGTCAGAGCGGAGATACTGTGAATTCAATCATATACCTCTATGGCCGAAGTAAAAGAAAATCATACCTCAACCAATCAATCAGATTTAGGGTTGAATTCATGAAATTCAAATATGATACAAAATAAGTGAGATTGTGTACAAAAATAATTAATACGGGACATACACTAGTTAGATGTGTTTAGATATAATAAAATTTCTGTTATCCATTTATGAATTTGATTATTAAATAAGTTTCATAAATAGGTTATAGATTTTATCTATAAACTCATTTAATGTTAATAATATATATTTCCTATTTTTCTTTTTATTTTTAAGTGTCATTGAATCTATTACTTAGGTTTTATAGTTTTTTTACGGTGCATCAATAATACATCATATATTTTCTCTTTTTGTCATCCTTTTTTATTTTTTCCTTTAGATAATTTTTTTTGATAAATTTTTCTTTTTCATCTTTTGGTTATTTAGAAAATACTACGTTATCACACCTAAGGGTCATGCTTGATAATATTAGGAACATTAATAAAAGTAAATCAGTCTCCCCTTCTCTATTTTTTCAACAAATAGTCTATATTATTCATGTAAATAGTTTCGGCTTTTAGATTTATTAGGATTTAATACATTATTAATATTTTTGTTGTTTTGAAATGTTTATTGAGTATTGGTTTGATTGATTTATAAACCTGTAATGAGGGTTTTGGAGTGTTACTAAATCTAAATTAGAGATATATTTAGATGAAGAGCGACATTCAATGGCTGAATTAGATATATTGAGTTATAAAAAAAAACCAATTAATTTTGATATCCTTAAGTTGCGAAAATGGTATGAGATATCTTAGATATACCAATATTTATGGAAGTTTTAGAATCTGTACTTAATATTGAAGGTTAAATCCTTAGCATCATAGTTTATTGAAGTTAAAAATTATAGAATTTCTTTATGTACAAAAAATTGACTCTACAAAGATGTAGGTAATAAATTAAATTATTTTTATAAAATTTTTAATAACATATATTTTAATTGATATCATTCTTTTATATGTGTAGATTCCTTAACTGTCTCTTTTACAAATCTAACAAAAAATATTGGTCATGAATTTAGGTTAATTCAATTATGTTATGAAAATTTTGAGTTTTTAGATTTGTTATATTTGATAAAACTTTACTAAAATTATTGTTTTGATTGTAATTTCACATATTAGCTTTCAATACCTTATGTCATTAACATTTGTAAAAATTAATTTTATAGAGAATTATACTTTTAATCTTCAACATTTGCCTACTTTTCAACTTGAAGCTTCAATTTTTTTACCTCTTATTTTAGTCTTCACAAAAAAATAGGATTTCTATTAAATACGTTAAATTTTCAGTTAATCTTAAGTATTAGCTTTCGATCAACCTTGTCTAGTTAGCCAAACAGATTAGGATATACTCAAATTTTTCTAGCCCATTTTCTTAGTTTTAATTATAATTTTTGAATTTTTTTATTATATTATATCATTATATATATTTAATATTATTGTTTATTATATTATATAAATAAATCATTTTAATTTTATTTTTTTGTTATTTTAATTATTATAAACTGATTTAAAGTTGATGCGTATCATGAATGAATAGAAAATTTAATAGATTTAGCATAAATCTTTATTTATACGCATTTGAAAACGTTAATGATTTAAATAAAAGAATAAAAAGGTTAAGCATTGAAATAAAAAAGTAGATAAACCTTAATGACTAAAATGTACTTTCTCTTAATTTTATTATAAGCCTTTTCGCTTTATATATATAAATATTTTATAAATTTATTTCTAACTTTTTTTTTAAATTAATAAACAAGTTCAATCCAGATACAAAACATGCTTATTAAACGAGTTGAGTTATGCATTTAGGTTTTTATACACGATTAATAAATAGATTGTATTACGATTTGAGGTTTTTTAGATAAAAACTTATTTAAATACTAATACAAAACTTAATATGATAACACGAATTGTCAGTCCTATTCAAATTTATAATGTGCGGTTTTGTCATATTGGTCGCTATGATCTTGCCACCGTTAATGGCTATGAACTTTAAAAAAAAAGCATAATTTTGCCAAGTACCGTAAATTTTATCTGCCCATGGGAAAGTCCTATCAAGATTCTAAAATTTCACTTTCTCGATTTTTCATAGAGACTAACTTCGTATTGAAAAGAGGCCTTTTTACATTTTTTTATGCCAAGCCTACAAAAATTTCTATCAAACCGATCTTAGCAATCTATTGTTTGGACATGTCATATGATTACAGAAAATCGACACATTAGTTATCCTTTTATTCTATTTTTAGCCTGGAAGCCTTGGGAAAATTAAAACCCATTCCAGCCCTAACGAGATGAATGATAAATATTTACTTTCATGAAGAATCATCTGTGTCTCCCTTTACTTAGTTAACATTTATTCACAGATACACATATGCTAAAACAAAAATATGAAATTATTTAGAGTAGTTGGAATTTGAAAAACCAATTAAGGAAAGAAAACTCATCTGTGTATCCATTTTCTCTCGGTTCTTTTAAAGAGTTCTTTTATATAAAGGAGAAGAAGATATGTTCATATATATGTGATCCTTGGTCGAAGATGGTGCTCGAATCATTATCCTTTACGCCCCTGTTTTAATAATGCCGATATACCCGTTTGTGAAATGGCAACAGTTGCAAAATGACATACAAACAAATGACAAAATATCCAAATAAACAAGGTTTATACATTCATTATTCTTTGAAAAGAAGCTTTGTTCATAAATTAATGAACATCCACGTGAAGGTTTGTCTTGTAATGCATTGTTGTCTTCTACACTAGCTCCTATTTGCATGTCATAAATCCAGTGGTGGGGGATAATATCTTACTGAAACACAAATGAGTGTTTAGCTCCACACCATTGACATTATGATGACACTAATATTTTTCTTCTTTGGAATATTGGGTTCCAATGTTTCTGAGCATTTTTCCTTTGTGAGGAATTTTCAAGATATTGACAAATAAGTGAATAGTTGAAATTGAGAACATTATGCCCGACCGGCTATGTGGACCTAATGCATCATTTTTGGATATATTATCATGAAATCCTCTAGCATCTATCCAAAATAAAAAATATTTTGAAATTCTGAAATAATACATTTACACCTCTCAAAGAATATAAAAAAACAATACAAAATTTCTTGTTTTTTCTTTTTCAACATATATTTATTTTTATGTTGTTTGAAGACATTCTCCTTTTGACTTTTTATTTTCCTTTTTTTTAACGCAATAACTAATAACATTAAATTTCATTTATTGCAAAACTATAATTAACTAAATTATTATTAATATACCTACATAAAATAAGTCTAGCTTCTAATCATATAATTCCGCACCTATCCCTAATCTTAAATATCCCCTCTTGTCTCTAAAGGGAGCTTCGTGGTGCCATAGAGTGAATTTCTTTCATTGGAAAGCTTGTCTTTGTGGTTTAGTAACTAGAGTTATATTAATCTATAATCAAAGAAATATATTCCATAAGAAGTGAAATTGTTTAGTAAAAAGAATTAGGTTATATTGGGAAAAAAAAAGAAACAAAACAAAAACAAAGAGAGAGAGAGAGAGAAATAATGCATTTCATGTCGACAATAAAGATGATTAATTTTACTATTAACGACTAAGATAATCTTTAACCCAAAGGAACTTAATGAGTTCCTTAAAGTGTCATATTAATGTCTTTAGTAATTTATCCTCAAAGACTTCTTCACTTCATATTAAGATTTTTAAAGAAAGTTCCTTAACTTTTTATACAGTATTTGCAAGTATCATAGCCATTTTGAAAATATTAAAAACTCATGACCCACATTTTTATTTTGATAAACATATGGCCTACATTATATATATATGTATTAATTCTAGTAAGGGAATATGTATCAATTTATAATTAGTTCATAATAATTAATTTAATAAGATAAAATTCTAAATAAAAATAAATATTATAATAAAATAATGAAATGTTACAAAGTGGGTTGGTTTACAACCTCAACCTACTATGTTGCCTAACCCTTAGCCCTGAGGTGGTCAACAAAGTGGGTTAGGATTGCAACCCTTTTTTCAAGTGGTTTTTTTTTGTTATAATATATAATTTATTTAATAATATAATATATCAAATTAATTATTATTGAGAAATCATAACCCAACATGTGTCTCCTAACTAGAATGATTCTCTCCCAATCGATTAGATTGTAGGTGCAATGATTTACTTCATGAGCAAGGTCTCTGGTTTAACTCCAAGATGACCCAGCCATGCTAAGGAAAGAAAAAAAATAGAAGTAGCATCTGACTCCTTCATGCATGTTCCACTTAGCTCGAGGGGGATATACTTGAGTTGGTAGAGCTTTGCTCTTACTATTGGGTCACTGTGATTACAAGTTGGACGTCTAATTGTCCAAGTGGTAATGATAATATCTTATACTTGAATCAGTGGCTCACTTTTTCTAAGTAATGGGGAAGAGGATCGAAACATGCCATTGAAAGACTCTATTGAGACAAATAAATCATAATCCAACATATGTTCCATAACTAGAATGATGCGTGTAACCTTATGTATATTAAACCTAGAATCCCGACAATGCTAGTTGGTTTCAATTACCTCAACGATCATTTTGAATAAGCGATGTGTAACTAGACCCTAATTAAACCCATTGACTGTAACCTAAGTTATCAATAGGTATTCCTAGTAATTCGGTTAAGAATTCTATAGAAAAGTTCTTTTGCAAAAGAACAAAAAGAGGTATTTCGTATCTCACGAAAAAAGATGTGTTTTCATATATCAAAGTTGTCTTTTAGCCAGCTCCTAGCAAGGTCATATATATAGCACACAACACAATAAGGAAAAACCTAACACAATATGGAAATCCTAGGTTGCCTAATCTATTTGTTACCTTATCTTCATGTAACTGAGTAAACAACTAAATAATATAAATTACAAACCAAAACAAATGCTAAAAATCTTAAGTTACCTATTCTATCCTTATGTCACCAAGTAAGCAACTAAATAACACAAATAACAAACCAACAAATAAAAATAAACATTAACAAAATCGAATGTATCCTCTAGTGTAGCGGTCCACGCAAATATTTAATGTCCCTAAATTATTTCATCTTTCTATGGTCACGTGAATCAAGTTGACATATGTATGTACTCTTTCAGTGTAACTTGATTCCATGGCTTGCAAGTCCATGACTAGTTCATGTAGAGCTTCGTTCATTCTTTTAGCTCTAGCTCGGGTCATCGGGTTTCCAATGCCATGTAATGGATCATGGAATTTTGGCTCCTTCCTTTTTCATGCTAGTTGATCCTCATCATTCCCTCCTTCCTCGAAAAGAGTCGTCCTCGAATCACCTGCATTATAAAAAGTAAGATTAGAAACATTACAATTGCGCTTATATTACCATAGTGACTCAACAAATCAATCTTGTAAGTATTGTAATTGATGCACTTCAAGACTTGGAAAAGTCCCTCTCCTCTAGGATGTAATTTAAGCTTTTGCTGTGGTGCAAATCTTTCTTTTCTCAAATGCACCAAAACCTTTTCTCCTGGATGAAACACAGTCTTGACACGTCCCTTTGGTAATGGCCACTTCCAAATCGTATCCAATTTCCTCTCATCCACGACTAGCTCATCTGTTCTTGTAACAAAGTTAAAAGAAAATACCATACTAGGTAACGAAAAATTAGTGTCAGTATAAATAAAATAAACATCCTTATACATAAGTACAAGTAGTTGTTTCCTCGCCAACATTGCACTCTCACACTTACTTTTTCTTACAATTTTCTCTCCTCTCAGTGTTTTAGACTCTCTTCCCTCATAGCTCACCAGTGTTTGTCTTTCACTCTTTTCTTTTTTCTCTCCCTGCTCCCGCACTCTCTCGTGTTTCCCTCTAACTTCTTTGGCAATTTTCACTTGGTCCTCGCAAGCTTCCTATGGTTTATGTGGAGTAAGAACCACCTTCCTTTTGTTTAAAACAAAAGAATATTGATTCTTGTACCCATCGTATATAACCTTCCTATCAAACTGCTAAGGTCACCCTAATAAGATGTGGTTAGCCTGCATAGGTACCACATCACACATAACCTCGTCTTTGTAGCTCCTTATAGAGTAGGCTATAAGTACCTACTTAATCACCTTAACCTCCCCACAATCACTCAACCACTGCAATTGATATGCTCTAGGATGCTTCACTGCTTTCAACTGCATCTTTTCTACTAGCAAAGTGCTAGCAACATTAGTACAGCTGCCACTATCGATTATCAAGCTACAGACTCTATCCTGCACATGACACCATGTATGAAAAATATGTTTACATTGGATCCCCTCACCATCCTTGTGGGGTTATACACTAAGCACTTTCCTCGTAACATACAACTGGCCACTCACGGGCCCCTTTAAGTTAAAATCCTCATACTCTTGTGATGGTGACTCCTTCTCATCCTCAGAGCTCATACTCTCTACATCCCTACTATCACTAATAATCATAGCCCTCTGATTTGGACATTGGGATGCAATGTGCCCAAATCCCTAACACTTAAAACACTTTATATCACTCATCCTAAAAGGGGGTTTAGTGTTAGTCTTTTCCTTAGGTGCAACAACTGGATTCTTAGCTCTCACGTCCTCCTTAGGCTTTGAATCAATGAAGTTTCTCTTCTACGTGGACTTCCATAGATATTTGGAAGTCGAGCCAGTCCTCTGCTCACTCCTGTATTTTAGCTGCCGCTTTACTTTAATAGCTCTATACAGTAACTCTTCCATATCTAAGTAATGGTGAAGATCTACTACATCAACCATCTCCTGATTCAATCCGTTGATGAATCTAGCCATAGTGGCCTCATTATCATCCTCAATTCTTGCCCTAATCATGGCCATCTCCAACTCTTTGTAATAATCCTCTACAATATTATTCCCTTGAGTCAACCCTTGGACTTTTTTAATTAAGTCCCTATGATAATGACTAGGAATAAAACACTTCTATATGATCGTTTTCATCTCCTCCCAAGTGCTAACAGGTTCGCTCTCGATACCTATGCCTATTATGCACCAACTATTCCCACCATACACTGGCGTAATCTGAAAACTTTACTGCAGCTAATTTTATCTTTTTCTCCTCAGTGTAGTTGTGATATTCAAAGACACGATCTATCTTCCTCTCCCATTCTAAATACAATTCCGAATCATTCTTTCCTTGAAAAATTGGGATTTTCAACTTAATACTCCCTAAATTATTATCACGCCTTTGGATACTTCCCATATCCCTCACGTGTTGGTAATCTCCAAAATCATATTCCTCTTCTTCATCTATCCTAACTCCTCCCCTATTATGTCTACCTACTCCTCACCTGACAGTGGTACTACTAGACGGTTTCCTACTCCTTTCCATCCTATCTATCCTGTCATAGATCTGCTTTAGTTCACCCGTTAGGATCCTCTTCATCTTCCCTATCAATTCCTCAAATATCACTCGACTTTCTCCTCCCTTAGTGTTCTGTCCCGATATAATTCTAATAATTTACAGCAAGTTACGATCACAATTACAAAAAATATATAAGTATGTTTTCACACTCACTCGTGTATTGCTCACAAATGATATGCTCACAATTCCACTCATGTATATCTCTTACAAAATATGATCTCACCACTTACTTTTTGTAATTCTTTTGCTAGGAACTCCTAAACTCGAATTACTAAGTCAACACTAATGATTACTATCGGCCTAAGTCACATGAATGAAGGAAGACTAACTACACAATCTAATTGATATGGAAAAGATTTACCACTGAATAAATATGCAATCAAACACAAAAAGATATAATTTGCACCAAAACACAATAAATGATTATAGAATGTAATTTTCGGATGCACAATTTAGAAATCACAAAGCATCTATCACAGTTGGAGTTGGAAACAATTGATATGGAAAGTAAATTGACTCAACCAATTATGTAATTGACAATTCAAGAAGTTATCTTGTGATTTCGGCAATTGTAATTCTTTTAAGGCCGAATTCCTTTTTTTTTTTTTTTTTTGAATTTCGATTCTTGATTCTTTCTTTTGCAACCAAATTTGATTTCTTTTTATATGACTTTTGTCTATAAATATGGAAAAGATAACAGACGAATATGGAAAAGAATAGAATTTTTTTATACGAATTTTTTTTTCAAATATGAATATGGAAAAGAACAATAGAATTTTTTTTATACAATTTTTTTTTTCAGATATGAATGTGGAAAAGAACAACATACGACTATGAAAAAAAAAACAGACGACTATGAAAAATAACAATAGACGACTATGGAAAAGAATAATAGACAAATTAAAGAAAATGATAGAATTTACTTGATTCAAGAAGCCGAAGCTCTGATACCAAATGATGTGTGAAACCTTAGATATATTAAACCTAGAACCCCGACAATGCTAGTTTGTTTCAATTATCTCGAGAATCGTCTTAAATAAGCGATGCGTAACTAGACCCTAATCAAACCCATTGACTGTAACCTAAGTTATCAATAGGTATTCCTAGTAATTCGGTTAAGAATTCTATAGAAAGTTCTTTTGCAAAGGAATAAAAAGAGGTATTTCATATCTCACGAAAAAAGATTTTTTTCATATATCAAAGTTGTCTTTTAGCCGGCCCTTAGCACGGTCATATATATAGTACACAACACAATAAGGAAAAACCTAACACAATATGGAAATCTTAAGTTACTTAATCTATTTGTTACCTTACCCTCATGTAACCGAGTAGGCAACTAAATAATATAAATTATAAACCAAAACAAATGCTAAAAATCCTAAGTTACCTATTCTATCCTTGTGTCATCAAGTAGGTAACTAAATAACATAAATAACAAACCAACAAATAAAAATAAACATTAACAAAATCGAATGTATCCTCTAGTGTAACAGTCCACGCAAATATTTAATGTCCCTAAATTATTTCATCCTTCCATGGTCACGTGAATCAAGTTAACATATATATGTGCTCCTTCAGTGTAGCTTAATTCCCTGGCTTGCAAGTCCATGACTAGTCCCTGTAGAGCTTCGTTAATTCTTTTAGCTCTTAGATCGGGTCATCGAGCCTCCAATGCCATGTAATGGATCATGGAATTTTAGCTCCTTCCTTTTTTATGCTAGCTGATCCTCATCATAGAATTAACACATAGATATAAAATAAAATTCATTTATATATCAAATGGAAAAAGCACCAATCATGAGTTTACAAAATGGTCAAAATACAAGCTATGTGTTCGTAATTTTCCCAACTGTTTTATATACCAATATTTTTAATGCCTTTAGGAGAAAAAAAAAAGAAATGATGAAATTATTTTTTTCCATTTACTATATATTTATAAAAGAAAAAAAAAAGCAATGGTGAGGAATAAGTACATGAAAAATAGTTATGGCTACTACAAATTGTTTAGCCTAATATAGAGAGCTAATTTCGTGTTAGGCTAAACCTACTAGTAATTAATTAGCTATTCAAGCTTGAGTCCTTGAGTTAAGTGATAGGACTTAGGAACTCTAGTCCGTAATTGGGATTACTTAAGAAAATTTGGCTTGGAGGGCTTTAAATAAGGATCATTATGATAGGTTCATTCACTCTTAATCTCTTTTGAGCAAGCTTATACAATGAATAAGGTAGACTATTGGCTTTGGATCCATAGTAAGCTCACTAAGATAAATATAAAATGAGTAAATTTAATCCCGTCTATTGATCATTAACATGATTAGACAGATGCTATAAAACCAAAGAGTCTATAAATAATTAGTTATGCCTCATCATTGGACACACTTCAAAAACTCCAGAGATTAAAGAAACCGTAATGCCCCACCTTTCAAGTGCTTGCTTAATTACTTACAACCTTAAGTCGATCAAACCTAGTACTCGAAAGACGAGTCGTTGCATCATTGTTAAAGTAAGGATAAGGAGAATTCAATTCAGCACTTAACCCATTTCTTAATAAACAACTAGAACTTGCTTTCAATAATCCACAACATATTTTTGTATTCAAAAGAACTTGTATAAACCTCTATTATAAACTCCACATATATTCACTCAATTGGTGTATCATCACCTGCTTCACACAACTCCTAACTATAACATTTGCTTATGATTCAAGGGTACTGATCGCCCTACTTGCTTGATTTAGCCATTTCCCAAAGCAACCTAGTCCACCTATATTAAAGATTACATAACTACAACTAGAAAAATCCAACTAACTTTCATATTTACAAATGATTTTAAGCTTGTTTACAAAGTAACATGATGATCTCATATACTAAAAGGTAACCACAAAGTCTAAAATACAACTAAGTTTCATATTTACAAACAATTTTAAGCTTATTTACAAAGTAACATGATGATCTCATATACTAAAGGGTAACCACAAAATCTAATTCTCCTTCCAATAGATTAAAATTCTCCAAAATTCCCCTAAAAGCCCAAGTGTAACCATAGTCATCCATTTCTATACTTGAGGTTAACAAAAACACTAACCCTTCGGCTTCTTAAGAAACAAAGTGAAATACAAAAAGAATAAAACAAAATGTACTCAATAACCTTAACACAAATCAATAATCTCATAAACATTTACAAGTAATATAGATGCCATGAGATGCAAATGCAGTCAATACATCAGAATCTCTTACCTAACCACTTTAATTTACAAATCAATATGAATCATTCTTACAATACCCGAAAAACTTTACCATAGACTTTACTAAGCACTTGATAGAGTTTTACCCTTACACAAATTTTTCTTACATGTTAAAGAGAATTCAATACACCTTTCACCTATTACAAACAAATTAGGAGAATAATCCTACTAAGTTACTAATACTAAGCTGATTTGTTGACCGTGCCACAAAATTACCGAGTTGTTTCAAAAATCGTATTCCAACTTACCAAACCAAAACAAGACTTACTTTACTTTAGTATCTTTGGTTAGCACTCAAAACCTATTAACTAAAATTCATATTACCTATATAAAAGGATACTTATGCAAGTGCTATATGATCATGACATGGATGTAGCCCCTTTACAATTCAAACATTAACTAAGCATAAGTATTCTAATCTCATACCTACACCACATACTGTGATGCTAGTATGTTTCACCAATTTAGTACCTAACAACCATAAATCAACAATTTAGCACAGGCATCATGGTATACACACTAACACAGTAATAAACCAAACTTTATTCAAAATCCTCCTATAATAAACACTATAAATGATTATATATGGCTTAATAGCTAACAAACAAGTAGTCTACATTATTAACAAGAAGTACTACAATCAATCAAGTCAGAAACGTAATCACCTGGATATTATAAATCCTTCAAACTATAGAAGTAAACAAACTATGGAATCAATTGACATGCGTAAAGGCACCTAAACACAACTCAATAGGTCTACAGATATTAAATAAAATACATACAATAAAGCTTATAATTTTTATCTTCTACTTTTACATTATCAACTTCCAATAATCATACTTTGTCATTCCTTATCCATTTTTAACATTCTATATAACATTACAATTGTTATTATAAATACTAATCAAATATGTTAAGTGCCCGAAATGAGCAGCATACAAAATTACATAAAGCCCATCATTTTAGTCTCGTTTAACACCGAATGGTCATATTTTCATGATTGCCCTTAATCGTATCAATTGGTTATAAAACCATGGTGCTTCATTCAAGTCCTAATTTGATAAGATGGATTAACATATCAATACCAACTTGTAGTACTCAATTAAACATCCAAATGTCAAGTAATCACACTTCTATTATTAATTTGCTTTATCAATTTTTTATTTTTTATCCGATTTTAGTGAATTTTGGGTTTTGATAACACATATATATGTCAAGGAAACAAATTAACCAAATTCATAAGATTTACAAATTATCCTTTCATGCCACCATTTTACTTCATGGATCATCATAATCCTGTAATTAATTCGATATGGGCAACCAAGCAATATAAGGTAGACAATCCGTGAATAATATGCAAGGAAATAGTAGTCATATCAAATAGGATTCAATCAAGAAAAAATGGGACACCTGGTATCTAAACACTTTTTCAAGATAGAAGACTTTACTCAATAAGCTAAAGCAATTAGGCACATCGATAAAAGAGTTCATTTTTCTCCTTTAATAAAATGGTCATACCCAAATAAAGCATTTTTCTCCTTTAAATAATGTGGTAATATCCAAATAAAGCAGCTTGAGTCATTTGCATTTCGCCTATGAGGAATTTGGCTTGGTGAAGGATGATTTGAAAGCCAGTGGTCTCCAATATAAGAAGTAATATAAATCATTTGAATTTGACTTGGTGAAGGATGATTTGAAAGCCAGCGGTCTCCAATATAAGTCGTAATATAAATCATTTCTAGCAATTCTATATTAAAATCAAGTATAATATAAGAATCCATCCAATGTATATGCTTTTAAGTCATTAATATTTTTATATTGACAATAATTGGTGTTGATCCAATATGTTTTGTACTTTATTATTGAAACAACCCATTTTTTTTCAAGGCTAATTAAGTTTATTAAAATAGACATATAATTTCTAGTAAGATAATTAAAGGCATGTTTTCAAAATTCAAAAATTAATTTATGAATAATTTAAAAATTTTAAGAGTAAAAAATTCAAAATTACCATTTTACCTCTTAGTTAGGTTTTGGCAAAACAATTGCAAAGATGAGTTTAAATTTTTTTGTTGGGTATAAATAGATGTTAAAACCCGCCACCCTAAATGTTAGTATAAATATGTTAGTACTCAATTATTAGTTATTACATCTATTTGCACCATAAGATCATAACACTAAACTATGAGTCTAATATAGCTTTATGACAAATTATTTTAATATATAAGTCTAAACCCTCATTATCTATACGGTATGATTATTAGTCTCCCATCATGTGTCTAGGATAAGCAAATATTATTGACTTTTTTAATTTTTCATATAAATTTAGTCATATGTTTCATGAATATTTTACAAAACCCGTGAAAGCTTATATGGTATCTTCATGCGAATGGTAAGTCTTAACTAGTATAATTATCTATTACTTTCTTTTAAAAGCTAACTTATATAGGCAGGAGTTAGGAGCAGATATTGATATAAACTTCAAAAAGCCATATATTTGCAATTAAAAATAAATAAATTCTTCTTCCTACTTCGTATTCCCATCCGTATTTCATCTAAACATATTATAAAACCCCAAGTGAGAAAAGGTTTCATATAAAGAAAACTAACATCAATTCAACACTAAAAATTTTTAGAATAAATTGTCAAAAAAAAAACTCATTAGCTTATTAATTAACTACTTTTAGAGAATGGCATTGCACACATGTTAACAATTATAATGGTCCTATGTAACAATATAAGATTAAATGAAAAACCGAGGATAACGACACCTACAAGAAAATATAGAGAACTTCATTCCTTCCCACCACCCCATTGCATGCAATGCAAGTTGCATGAAACGTGTCTCCCAGTCTAAACCTAATGAGAATTCACGGTCCAAATGTACAACGGGTCCACTCAACTATTTATTTGGCCTTAAAAAATATCTTCGAGAAAAAATGAACATGTACTTGGTTGAGCAAGATCCGAGAAGTACAGATGTTTAATAAGAAAATAGATTTAATAAATAAATGCATCAAGTTACTATAAAGAAATAAATACAACAAATACTTTTTAACGTATTCATATGTGTAATCATCTTGAAAATTGGTGAGTGCTGCCATATTCGACACGTGAGCGGACCAAGAAAAGCCCGAATTCATCGATGCACCTACGCCAGTGGTTACCCATTCGGTCGTTGGAAATGTCGAACGATTCACTATGTTGATTTTCTTGGATATATAATGAAATTGTATCCGGTGTTTTAAAATATTTACTTAAAAAGGAATTTTTAATTAGCAATTTACCATGATTAATTAGCGCTTTCACGAGTCATAATCAATATGGCAATGGAGTCAAGGATGTCATAAGCCGTACATAGTACCTATGGTTATGAGTTTTTTTCTTTTTTAAGCTATTTATCTCAATTTAATTAATGGTTGTTCAAAAAGTGGGGTCATGGAGCCATGGGCTGTTGCGCATAAAGCGCAATTGATCAAACAAGAGAGAGAATTTAATGGACCCCACTAACAAACAATAATAATAATAAAAAAGGGACGTCATTGAGAGGACGCATGGCATGCGTCCTAATGAAATTACAACCGTCCATGAAATCGCGTAAGCAGTATGTCATGTCGTGACCCAAATCAAGTGGGGATTAATCGATTGATGTAGAGTTCCACTTGTTTGTTTGGACACCGATGGCTGGATCCCAGTGACATGTTGCTTTTACCACCATCAACCCCCCAAATTCATTCGGTTATTTCTAAATTATATGTTTGTTTATTACATAGAATGGTATGGAATCACTTGTAAATAAATAAATAAAATTATAAAAGATATTGGAGTTTATTCTTATTACGATATTTAAGTAAAAAAATAATTAAGATTTTATAATAGTGAGAGTTCAAAAAATTTTTTACTCGATAATTTTTAATTTCTATTTATAAGAATTATAAATGATCTTTATATAAAAAATATGTTAATTTTTGAAATCTTTTCCAGAGGCATATCTTTAATCAACCTTTTTTTTTTTTTATCCATATCATTTTCTCCTATTTATCTACTGTGGGGATGCGCATGGATCCGAGCTAGGGGTTGGGAACTTCAAACTTGAATCCAAGCAATTTTGTGCTAGAATAAAATGGAACAAGTTGGTATGGGTGAGTGAAACTTAGACAGGAGTTTAAGTGGACTAAAACAAATCTTAAGAATCCATGTCTAAAATGCTTTATTTACACTATGAAAACAACGTTTGGATTTCCATTTTTTCACATAATTTATATAATAAAAAATTATATATTCATCGTAGCAGTTTCAAAAAATTGTAATTATTCATGATTTTTAGTGATAAATAATGGTTACAGACAAACAACAATCATAGAAAATACTAATAAAAATAATTGCAATTTTCCTATCTATACCAACAAAATCATTTTTTTTTATTTTTATTAATATTTTAACAATTGTTAACTATCATCATTAATAACTGACGGATTAAAATATTTTTCATGAAACAGATACATCTTAATCCTTATTCGTAAAAACGTGGACGAAGGAGCAACAAGTTCATTATCGCTATTGAAACACCAGCACATGGGGTTATCTTATCTATTACCCCCTTTTTAGGAAGATCACATTCTATAAGGGAAAACTGTGGATTCATATGTCTAACTTTACCTATTACGCGGTACATGCCAAGAGGACGCGTTGCAATTTTTAATGTGTGCCAATGAGATCTTTTCTTTCTCCATTGTTTCTTTTTTTTTTTTTTTTCTCCTTAAAGAAATATATGGATAAGCATGAACTCTTCATATTTGCCAGTTGCCTATTATTCCAAACTCTATTCATTAGAGGTAGAATAAGATTTTTTTACTCATAGGTATCTTAAGAATGTCTTTTTTAGAAATCAAAAGTTTGTTTCAAATAGATGAGAAATGAAAAAGGATAAAATTACTCATCTATCCTCTAAAATTCAAAAAAATTCCGTACTCCCTACAAAGTTTTAAAATATATCTTAACGTTTCATACAATTATAGAATAAATAAAGGACTACATTAATTAAATAAAAGGCCTAAAGTTAAAAAGAACAACTAGAATTTGAATGGTGAAAAAAAAAAAGAAGAAGCAAGAATTTGAATGAAAAAGTCAATGGATGGCCAGCTGCTGGCAGTGGCACAGGAATGGTTACATCCGGTGGGAATAGTTGCAAGGTTAATAATATAGGAACACACACAAAAAAAAACATAAATAATAATAATAATAATAATAGTAGTAGGTATTTGTAAAAGAATTTAAAAAATTTCATGTGAAATGTTAGAAATTTTTTGAAGTTAGGAAAGCAATCCTTGGGGCCTCAACCTCAGTTAATCCATCTTGGTCATCGGGTGGATATCTGCTGTGGTGGCCAATGTGAACAAGTTTTTTAATATTGGCTTTTTCTCAAAAAAAAATAAATGAAACAATGATATAATTATATAAATTAATCTCAATTCATTTGTATTATAACATCTCAAGCTAAAAATAACTAATAATTAAGCCAACAAATACTTATAGGCCTCTTTCAATTATTTGATTCAAAAGTTTTAGTTAGTATTGATATGTTATACACTAATTGATTTTATATATCACTACTTAATATCTCTTATAACTAATATGAAACTCCATCCATATGGAGTATCACAATCCATCCCTCTTAAACACATGGGGCATTACACTCTTTCTTATTAAACACGTAATGTTCTTATTGCGAGATCTTACAATTAAGTTCAAATCTTTTTCCTCTTTAGTCATCCTAAACCGAACACCTACTAGTAGGGGCTATTTTTATACCATTTATAACGCTTGGCCAATAATCAAATTAACCCCTTTTCTAACACATAACTTAAAAAGTTTTTATGTAAAGTTGATATATTATATATTACTTGGCTTTATATAATATTATTCAATATCTTCTACAATCCATATATATAGCTCTATAAACATGGGATAAATGATATATTAATTTGCCTAACATTCAATTGGATTATACCGTATTTGAAGTTAAAATACATACATATATATCTATATATATATATATAACTTCAACTAACAACTTTTGTAAAACTTTGGCTGAATGCCTTTCATAATTCATGTTCAAGTATATATATATACATTAGGAGGATATCTTTCCAAGTAACTATATTTTACAAACTAGGAAAATAAATCTTCCTCTACTAAAATATATAATACAAAATATACATGTCATATTTACAAACTAAGTCATGAAACAAATATCTAAATATTCACGGCCGTGTTACACGGCCGTGCCTTCTAGCCGTGTATAAGGTCGTATATGCTTCTGGCAGCTACCTGACACGATACATGGCCGTGCCTTTTGTCTGTGTATCCGGCCGTGTATGTTTCTGGGAAGTACCTGACACAACACACGGCCGTGCCTTCTGACCATGTATCCAGCCGTGTATATTTCTAAAGTTATCTGATACAATACACGGTCGTGCCTTCTGACCGTGTATCCAACCGTGTATGTTTCTGAGCTTCCAGACCTTCTTGATTGATATCAACCACTTATCAAAACATATTAAGTATTGTTATTCCAAAATATTAATTAACATATTAAACACACCCTCTATCCTCATTACTTAATTTGTATTTTTGAAAGGATAAATGGTGAAATAGAGATTCTACTATCACAAATTTTGTCTTTAAATATAGACCCATGCACATGTAACATGAAACTTGATAGAGCAAGCAGAATTTGTCAGAACTTTCTTGCGTGTTTGCAAATTATTTTAAGCGAATAGAATTGCCGATATAACAATGTGCCCTTTTTTTTTCTCGTAATCTGTTCATAGTAAAGTTCTATTGATGGTTAGAGAACATTTTGGATTGATGAGAAATTGTCACTAATGGAGAATTTTTCTTCAGCAAGTCATCTTAAACTATCTTTTTGTCATGTAATTTGTCTAGAAGAAACATAGAAATATAAACCAACACATTTAGGGACTTGCACCATCTCACTAGAACATGAAAAAATTATTCAAGTCGTGCATATAGGTTTCAAGATAAAGTAAGCCATACTTTACTTGCAAAAAAAGAGAAAAGTACATTTAAATGCATAATGGATTCTTTCATTTTTGTTATTTCAAAATATTATTTGGATTATTGTTTTTTTATTTTCATCTTATCGATATTTGATTTGTATTTATTTTAAAATTAATATTTGAATAAATTATCCGATTTGTAATCAATTCCCTTATATTTTAAAACAAAGTCTGCGGTTTTCATTTTCCAAGTAAGGGTATATGCATAATTGTACATTTACTTATTTATTTATCTGAATTTCATATGATTTTGATCAAATACTCATATTCGAACAGATATAAAACAAATACAAAAAATAAAATAAAACAAAACAAACCAAACATACCCTAATCATTTGCTATGAGCCAAAAGCATCAAGAAACTGGTGATGGGTCAAGAACAAATTCCTCGCTTTTGGAATTAGGCTGTAAGCATCTTTGTTTACATATGGGTATGTAAGTGACTTGAAGTTCACGACCATGGCAAGGTGTTGTAATATCTAAGAATTGAATCTTATCATATTCCCCCTAATAAAAACATTACCATTAATTATCAACTAATTGTTAGAATACCATCTTTAATTATTAATTGATCATTTTTTTGGTTAGATTGATTAATCATTTATCAATATAATAGAGAAATTATTTATAACCAAACATCTTTGTTGTTGGCAATAGCTTTATTATTAACTGATAACTATTATTAGCGATTAGTTATTTTGTACTTAAAATATTGGTTGTTACCCTTAATTACTATTTAATTGATCATCTAATTACTAGAATTAATTATCTAATTATTTTAATTAATTATTATTCAGTTAATCATGTAATTATTAGGAGTAAAGAATAGTTCATCAAATTCTTATTGATTATTTGATTATTAATTATTATTTACTTAAAATCTATTTAAACATAATTTACCAACTACTATCATTATTTCTATTTTTCTACATTCTTATAATAGTATTGTTATTATTCATAAAAGGGATAAAAAAAGTAACATAGCGTAGCAACATTGATTGCGGACATTAGAAATTGTTAATCTTTGTAAAATTTTGCATGCGTTTTTCATAAGCCTACAAACACATAAGATATATTGGAAATATAAATCATGTTTCTTAAAACGGTACTCTATAAAAGCTAAGAATATGGAAATCTAATAATATAAATATTGTTCTTTTAAGAATAAATTATATTCAAATCTCATCTTTGCTAAAGTAGTAATAAGATACTAATTAGCTATAAGCACTTGTTAAAATATTAATAGGGTAAGTAGCAAAGTAACATGATTAATATATATGTTAAAATATCCCATAGGTAAACAACATGATTAACAAAGGGTCGATATGACAAGTTTATGAAACAAGTTTGATTTGCTAACATGGTGCAATACAGAATATTTGACACCTTTACTAAAGAAATCTATGTAAATTAAAATTAAACATATCATGACAGTTTGCACGATCTAATATGAGCTAAACATCATTATTATTCATTTTATTACATATATTCGTACGAATACAACATAGCTACACACTAAACACAAAAAAAAATTATATTATTTTTATTTCGTGTGGTCTTTTGGTGCCGAATATTCCCAATCTTAGATATATATCAAAGCATACTCTTACTAAAAATATTAATAGGCTTGGGCTAGATATTGCTAGGACTATATATTCCTTGCAAGATAAGTCTAATAATGAACTTTTATATGTTCAAAATAAAAAATTGTATATAATGAAAGAACGGTAAGATTCATATTATTTAAACAAAAAATAATAATAATAATATCTGGCCTTAAATTATATGATTGAAAAATAATTATGAAATTTCAGGAATGTGTTTCTACAGTCAACCCTAGAGAGGATTTTAAGCTCAAGAATAGGTATCTCAACGTAGCAACTACCTATTGCTATGCAGGATCCAGTGATACGAAGAGCACAAAACCCAAAACCAAGATATTGCATCCAATGGAAATATCCACCAGGTCCTTGTCAGCCTTTGCCATATCAATGTCACACCCTATTACTTTAAGGAAAGTTTAATGAATACTTAGAAAAAAAAGGCTAAATAATTTTCTTTTTTCCAATATATATTAAAAGATGTATAATCAGTATATGAAAATTTTAATAGAGTACGGAATCTTATTTTAGTTTTATTAAGGTTGTTCAAAATTAAAATATTTATTCAAGAATTAAAGTCCAACTTTGGCAATGAAATCGACGGCTGTATTGTTGGCACTTGGCACATACAGTGTTCCCTCTCTCTCTCTCTCCAGGAAGAGGGGCCTAGAAGCTCGGAATGTGAAAACTGAAAACAAAGCTAGTGGACTCGGTAACACTACATTTTAGTCAAGAAGGCGACTACTATTCAGGCCACATTGCAAATTTTTACATTTTACAGTAGTTATTTTTTCACACTTGTGTATTATATTTTGGAAGCACTTATCTTTTTTTTTTTGGGCTATAAATACTGAAAAATTTCCCTAGTTTTCTCGTGAGTCCTCACGAGCCAATAAAGGAAGCCACCTTCTTTCCACGTTACTCTCGCTGTTCAACTCCAAGTTGCAGAAATCTTTTATTCTATATTGAACTATACTGCAATTTCCCACTTAAACTTTTGGTCTAAAGTTTGAAACTTTAGCGTCATTTTCTTAAGGTGATGATCATATCATATATATGTTTTTACTCAAATTCATGTCTTCCAGTCCTTAATGTGATCTGGGCATTTGTGTTTACTTAAATTTTGATTTGTGAGGTAGACATATCGATCTTTTGTTCCATTTCCCAGTGGCTAATTTGGTTTAAGTATTGAAAATCTAAATTATTCTTGAAATGTGATGATCAAGATCATGTTTTGAGCTCAGATTACTGTGTTTTAGCTCTTAATGCAATCTGGGTATTTGAGTTTTTGTTCAGTTTTATTCTTTAACAATGATCTCTAGTAATTTTTTTGGTCTGAAGTTTGGAACTTCACATGTTTTTCGGTGGTGATGTCAAGACCATATTTTTAACTCGAACTTATGTTTTTTCAGTATATTAAGTGGTCTGGACATTTGAGTCCTTTTAAGTTCTGTGCTTTCACACCTCAGTTTGGGTTTAATATTGAAACTTCGCTTTTGGGATTGCTTAGATTTGGCTGAGAATATAATATTATGGCCTGTGATAAAAGACTCTTATATTCTTACAAACAACTGTCATTCTGTTGTTAAGGTTAAGGTATCTTTAAGTAATGTGCACTATACATCGTTCCTTACATTTTCATTAAAGTATTGCTCCGCTATATGTATTTTCAACCATCTTTTTGGAATACATAAAGAAGTGAAGTCATTTCTGATTCATAGTCCATCTGGTGTAGTGAAGGATTTGCATTTTGCAATGGACTCTTGCTGTGTGGCACTCAAGGCCAGCACTCATTTGACAAATGTGAAGAAAGATGGTCTAAAGGGTTTAGATCATGGATTCCTAGGAGAGAGTATTAGGGGGAGTTTAAATAACAGTGTTTGGATTAATCGAGTGTCTAAGGGATTGAAATCCGAGGAAAATGTCAAGAAGATTAGGCCCGGTGTTGTGTCTGCTATTCTTACATCAAACAATACTACTGAAACTTTGGTAAATTTATTATATACTGTTGTATTAAGTTGTTGGTCCTTTTAGATCGGTTTCAATGCGAATCTGAATCGTGTGTTTGTGATTTCATATTCAGAAGCAAACTGTAAAAGCACCGGTGTTTTACAGACGGCGAGCGGACCCCAAAAATGTGGCTTCCATCATATTAGGAGGAGGTGCAGGGACTCAGCTCTTTCCTCTCACCATAAGAGCAGCTACACCTGCGGTATAAGATTAAGTTCTGCTGAATCAATTATGATCTCTTTTCGCGAACCGCCTTTTGTAAGATGTTTGGGACATGATTAGTATGTATCCAGATGAAGGCAAATAAATTTTTACTGTAAAACTTTGTTATGTTGCTTGTGGGTCCATTTAAGTGAGATTATATATTTATTACTATCCATGTCAAGTTGAGATTTGTTTCCATATGGGTTAGTTTTGTTCAACGTCGTGAATGTCTTTGTTGCAGGTCCCCGTTGGTGGATGCTATAGACTTATAGACATTCCCATGAGTAACTGCATCAATAGTGGACTAAACAAGATCTTCGTATTAACCCAGTTTAATTCTGCTTCTCTGAATCGGCACCTTGCACGCACTTACTTTGGCAATGGTATCAACTTTGGGGATGGATTTGTAGAGGTATGCATACATGTTGATACTGTCTTAATTTATTTTTAAATTATAATCATGGCAAAAATCTATCTTATCCTTGTTAAAATGATACACGTAGTAAATTTGTATCTAAAAGATCAATGATTTGTTTGCCTTTTAAATTTACATGTTTATTGGTACTAGTTGTCTAATGGCTTTCATTCCATATTAAATAAAAAGGGAGCCTTGAGTTTATTTCAACTGAAATCTCATCTACCTTTCGTTTAAAATTAATCTGATCTTTCTGTTATGAAATTGATCATTCAGGTTCTTGCTGCCACACAAACACCTGGAGAGGCCGGACAGCGGTGGTTTCAAGGAACAGCTGATGCTGTGAGGAAATTCATATGGGTCTTTGAGGTTGGTACAAGTGTTTTATCTCTTCTTCAACTTACACTAGTTTAGTATTTGCCTAAATCTGGTTGTTCACTTTTCAGGATATGAAAAACAGGAATATTGAGAATGTTCTGATTTTGGCTGGGGATCATCTTTATCACATGGACTATATGGACTTTGTGCAGGTACGTATGGTTATGATAACGGGAATGGTTTTGGTTTTTTCGAAGATAGGAAATGAGTTTTTTATTGCATTTATGGATGCATTGCTAAGAGAAGTCTGATTTCTTAAACAGAGTCATATAGACAGAAATGCTGAGATTTCTGTTTCATGTGCTCCGGTTGGCGAAAGGTGCGCTGGGATTACATCCGTATTGATACATTACCGTTATATTACTCTGCTTCTGTGCCCGAAAAACTTTTATCAGGAAAAAGGAGGAGAAATTCTGTATTCATTTACATATCTTCCTTCAAAATTTGTGTCCCCTAAAATGATTGAATTGTTCCCAGCCGTGCATCTGATTATGGATTGGTCAAGATAGATAGCAGAGGCCAAATTGTCCAATTTGCTGAGAAGCCACGGGGTCATGATCTGAAAGCTATGGTGAGTACAAGACTGCTTATAATTCCTTGACCAGTCTTACTTTCTCTTATTTCCTAAATATGTGCTAAAATTGCCTTCTAGAATCAGTGGTTTCCTATGAAAAGCTTATTGCTGTCTGCCGTAGGAAAGGCATGAGATCTTACTTCCTTATATCTGACAATATCTTCCTGTAAAATCGAAGAAAGCAGATGCTTTATGTAGAGCGTTTTACTTTGAACAACAAAGAAGCAGTTCTTTTTTGACTCAGAACTTACAATTGGGTAGATGCATCAGCACTTGAATTTTATATTGTCAGGAATCCTTTGATGCTTCTGTCTCTTACATGCACATAAGTACTCAGGAGTAGTTGTTTGCTTTTTGATCTCCTATATTATACTTTTTGCCAGTCATGGCATTATTTTTCATGCTCTTAGATTCAAAAAAAATTTCCTATTACCTCATGCTGTTCAATGATTAATTTTCTTAAGTAATTTCTGCAGCAAGTGGATACCACTATGCTTGGATTGTCTCCACAGGAAGCTGCAAAATCTCCATATATTGCATCCATGGGAGTCTATCTCTTCAAGACAGAAACCTTATTAAATCTTCTAAGATGGAGGTATCCAACTGCTAATGACTTTGGATCAGAAATCATTCCTGCAGCGGTAATGGAGCTTGGTGTCCAGGTAAGTGATCTTAATAGCTTAAAGTTATCCTACTTCCGCTCTTTTAATAAATTTTCTTTGCTTATAGTCACTGTTCTATCTATAGGCATATATTTTCAGGGATTACTGGGAAGATATTGGAACTATAAAGTCTTTCTATGATGCTAACTTGGCACTCACAGAAGAGGTAAATCTTATGATATTTGTAAAAGCATCGTACATCCTCCATAAGCGGATTGCAAATGGAGGCATTCCAAGTTAGCTTCTCTAGTTTTGCATTTGAATTTAGAAGCCATTATTTGAAGAACACTTCTGCTTTTCATGGTCTAACGATAATTATGTGGATTGGCTTATCCTCATCATCAGGTTCCAAAATTTGAATTCTATGATCCCAAGACTCCATTCTTCACATCTCCAAGATTTCTACCCCCAACCAAGATGGAAAAATGTCGGGTATGCTGCTCATGCTTACTACCTTTCCTTTTTCATTTTTGAAAAATTAATACTTGGTCCAGGAGCGATATTGTCTTAATTCAGATGTGCTGGCTTACTTCTCATATTTATGTTGGCATTTGCAGATCAAGAACGCAATAATTTCACATGGCTGTTTCTTGCAAGAATGTAGTGTTGAACATTCCATTGTTGGTGAGCGCTCACGCATTGATTATGGTGCTGATCTGAAGGTAACATATTGAACCTACATGATAGTTGTATTCTCATGCTTTTATTTAATAGGGAGATTCCTTTTTTAGTTACCATTTCTCTCCCCCCTCTCACGTTACACAAACATTGAACAGGATACCATCATGATGGGTGCGGACTACTACCAAACTGAATCTGAAATTGCTTCTCTACTTGCAGAAGGGAAAGTTCCAATCGGGATCGGACAGAACACAAAGATAAGGTAAAACTTACAAAATACATTCCATGTTCAAATAAACATCGCAGGAATCTGACAGCTTTGGATAACATTTTTTAGGAACTGCATAATTGACAAGAATGTGAAGATAGGAAAAAATGTGGTCATTACTAATAAAGATGTAAGTAATATTTTCTACTCATTACACTGAACTCTTCCTTTTCATTCTCATGCAACGTTTCCACTTGCTAATGCTAATTTTATCGATAAAACTTTATAGGGAGTTCAAGAAGCAGACAGACCAGAGGATGGATTTTACATTCGTTCTGGAATACCAGTTATACTGGAGAAGGCAACAATCAAAGATGGCACGGTCATATAAGACCTTTCCTGTTTATGGCTCCTTCATGTGTGCTTGGAGTTGAAGTTTTGCATATGCAGCAGCATGCTATTAAGTACGTAAAAGATCTATATAAATATGAAGAAACATCGGCCTTCCGAGGACTTGCACCAAGCTGACACAAATTCCTTGCATTTTCTACTAGTAGAAGCGGCTAGATTATGGTACCGTTCGTCCTATGTAAATGAAAGCTCCTTTTTCTAAAGTAGAACAAGATTAAAGTTTGTATACACGTTTCCTAATAATATGAAAGGCAACTCAGAAGTTGCATCCTGCTTTCATAGATGCATAGATTTGTATGAGAATTACAGGTCTCTAATTGAATTTGGATTGTTTTACATTGTAGGCATTGAAACAACTGAGGGCATGCATCTGGTTGTTTTGTCCTCAGTTGTTTCAACAGGCTCAAAAAGCTGTCGGAACCTTAAATTCTCGTAAGCCCGAATGTGCATCTAGTTGTTTCGACAGGCTCAAAAAGCCATTGAAACTTTAAATTCTCGTAAGCTCTAGCCACAACATGATCAGCAGTTCATAACTACTATAGTTATCGCATCTAGCATCTTCCCAGCCCCCACCTACCATTCACTTCTGCCATCCTGCCAGGGCGTAGCATTGTCTGCATCCTAGGCCACACCCATTTTATAAACTTCGCTAGTTCCGTTACAACCTCCGAGCGACTTTTTTATCCCTCATGTAAGAAAGCCCTTAAAACTCCCTAGTTGTGTTCTCCAGAAAGTTGGAATTGTTAGAATTTGCATATTAAAAGCTTAATCATATGCAGCAGTGGAAGCTAAATAGATCCTTTACATACCTCCAGCCATTGCAAAGCAAATAGGTGTCCTGTTCGGTGGAGAATGATGTTGCGCCTCGGTTACGGTTGGTGCTTCTAAACCTTAACTCACTCAATATAGATGGTGTATTTTCTGTAGTGGTGAGCAGGATTAGGGACCCCGTAATACTCTTATTTATAACTCATTCCATCAATGAGTTGTTCCACAAAATCAGGATTTATTTGGAACATATCTTTCCTGATATAGTGGGATATATTATTATTCCTGATTTAGTGGGATTTATTGTTCCCGATTTAGTAGGATAATATTGTTCCTTTATTATGGGATTCATGAACCATATTTAGAGGTTATTTATTTCCAATCAAAAAAGGAAAGAGAATAACCAACATTCTCCCACTTGGTCCATGTATTCCATAATTTATCTTAATGAGAAACAAAATTCATGAATCATGTGATAGGTCCTCTAATGACGAGTGTTATCTCCCATGTATTACAATGCATTATGCTTCTCAATCTCATAGAACTTGATGAATAAACCCGATGTTTATTCTGGGTCCAAACTTAATGATATTTCTCAAAATAAATGAATAAACAAATGTGTACACAATGCTAAATGAGAAAACATCAACTGAGTAAGAGTTTCATTAACATTAAACATAATAAAAATTACATTATGGAACCAAGTCCCATTCTCATCACATGATCCTTAAAACTCTTTAGTTGCATGCTTTTAGTTAAAGGATCAGCTATCATTAACTCAATGCTAATGTGCTCGATGACCACTTTCTTTTCCTTAACACGTTCTCTTATGGCTAAGTACTTGACGTCGATATGTTTACTTCGACTACCACTCTTATTGTTCTTAGCCATAAATACAGCAGCTAAGTTATCACAGTACAATCTTAATGGCCTAGAAATAAAGTCGACAATACTAAGGCCAGATATAAAACTCTTTAACCATACACCATGTGAGGTAGCCTCAAAACAGGATATGAACTCGGCCTCCATCGTGGAAGTAGCAGTCAAGGTCTGCTTTACACTTCTCCAAGATACGGCCACACTGGCAAACATGAAAACATAACCAGATGTTGATTTACGTGAATCAACACAGCCAGCAAAATCCGCATCGGAGTACCCAACAACCTCCAGATTATCAGTTCGTCTATATATGAGCATATAACTCTTTATCCCTTGAAGGTACCTCATTACCTTCTTTGCAGCTCTCCAGTGGTCAATACTTGGGTTACTCTGATATCTTCCTAGTATCCCAATAGCAAATGCAATGTCAGGTCTAGTACAGACCTAAGCATACATCAGGCTTCTAACAGCTGAAGCATATGGGATGTTTCTCATTTGTTCCTGCTCAAGCTCATTTTTGGGACACTGATTTAAGCTGAATTTATCACCCTTTATAATGGGTGCTACACTTGGTGAACAATCTTTCATCCGAAATCTCTCTAAAACTTTATTGATATAGGTTTCTTGAGACAAGCCTAAAATGCCTTGAGATCTATCCCTATGGATCTTAATGCCAATGATATAAGATGCCTCACCCATATCCTTCATATCAAAGTTCTTTGAGAGAAATTGTTTCACCTCATATAGCAACCCTTATTATTGGTTGCAAGTAAAATATCATCCACATATAGCACAAGAAAACAAATTTTACTCCCACTGACCTTTTGGTATATACATTGATCCATCATGTTTTCTTCAAAGCCAAATGAAGTGATGATATCATGGAACTTCAAATACCATTGACGGGAGGCTTGTTTTAATCCATATATGGATTTATTAAGTTTGCAAACCAAGTGCTCACCTTCACTAGAAGAGAATCCTTCAGGTTGTTTCATGTAAACCTCTTCCTCTATATCTCCATTAAGGAAAGTCGTTTTCACATCCATTTGGTGTAACTCCAAATCAAAGTGTGCAACCAAAGCCATCATTATACGAAGAGAATCCTTTTTAGACACAGGAGAAAATGTCTCTGTGTAATCAATTCCTTCTCTTTGAGTGAATCCTTTAGCAACGAGTCTTGCTTTATGTTTCTCAATGTTGCCTTGTGAGTCTTTCTTAGTTTTGAAGACCCATTTGCATCCAATGGCTTTTACACCATTAGGCAACTTGACGAGATTCCAGACTCCGTTAGATGCCATCGAATCCATCTCATCTTTCATGGCATTATGCCACAAGTTCGAATCCTTAGAACTCATGGCCTGTGAAAATGACTCAGGATCATTTTCGACTCCAATATTGTAGTCACATTCTTGTAGATATATAACATAGTCACTAGGAATTGCTGATTTCCTTACTCTAGTAGATCTTCTCAATGCTGTATCAACATTCTCCTGAGGGGCAGGATCACATTGTTCAGCTGGTTGTTCAACAGCTTCGGGTATCTGTTGAACTTCAACATCTACTGAATCAGGATTGACAGCTTGTGGTACCTCGGGGACTGAATTTTCAACACGCATTTGTGCTGGAGGCGTGTTGTTAACAACAACAATCAGCCCACTGCCTGAGGTGTCATACTGGGCATCTGAATGGTCTTTCTCAAAACCAATGTCTTGAGATCGAGTGCTCCCACTGATCAAGTCATTCTCAAGAAATTTTGCATTTCTTGATTCCATAAACCTAGTACTATGAGATGGATAATAAAATCTGTATCCCTTAGACCTTTCGGCATATCCTACGAAATACCACTAATAGTCCTTGGGTCCAACTTCTTCTCATGTGGATTGTAGACTCTTACTTCAGACGGACATCCCCAAACGCGTACATGTCGCAAACTCGGTTTCCACCCTTTGAATAATTCAAATGGCGTCCTTTGGACAACCTTGGTTGGAACTCGGTTCAATATGTACACAGCTGTTTTAAGAGCTTCATTCCACAAGAAGTCAGGAAGCTTGGAGTTTGCAAGCATACTCCGCACCATGTCCAATAATGTTCGGTTTCTCCGCACCATGTCCAATAATGTTCGGTTTCTCCTTTCAGCTACTCCATTCTGGTCTGGAGAGCCAGGTAAACTGTATTGGGCAACAATCCCATTTTCTTGAAGAAACCTCGCAAATGGACCAGTCGCTTGTCCATTCTCTATGTATCTACCATAGTATTTTTCGCCTCTATCAGATCTCACGATTTTAATATGTTTTCCACATTGTTTTTTTACTTCTGCTTTAAATACCTTAAAAGCATCTAGTGCTTCATTCTTGTTATTAAGCAAGTAGAGATACATATATCGTGAGTAATCATCTATAAAAGAGACGAAGTACTTGTTACGTACGCATCCATGTCTGGACTACAAATGTCTGTATGTATGATTTCCAATAATTCAGAACTCCTTTTGGCACCCTTCTTCGACTTGTTAGTTTGTTTTCCTTTAATACAACTTATACAAGTCTCAAAATCAGTAAAATCTAAAGCACTAAGTACCCCATCATTTACCAACCTTTTAATTCTATCAATGGAGATATGACCTAATCTCCGATGCCATAACATAGAGGATTCCTCATTCACAACACATTGTTTAGTGCCAATCCTTTCATGAACATGCATAATAGTATGGTTATCATCATTTTGTAAACTAAGAAGAAAAAGACCATTAGACAAAGTACCACATCCAATAACATCAGATTTATAAAACAAATTAAATCCTGAATCCGAAAAGTTAAAGGAATAACCATCTGATATAAGTCTGGAAACTGAAATTAAATTCCTAGAGTATCCAGGAATATAAAATGTCCTTTTCAATTGCAAAATGTAACCACTACTTAAAACTAAGCTGCACGTCCCAACAGCTTCCACATGTGAGGACATCTTATTGCCTGAATAGATGCTTATGCTCACTTCCCACTGGATTCCGCAGGTTTCTTAAATCCTGCAATGAATTGGTCACATGGATTGTAGAACCAGAATCAATCCACCATGTGTTATGATTAACATCAATCATATTGGTTTCATAACAAACAAGTGAAAGTTGAGTACCTTTCTTATCAAGCCACTGCATGAACTTGGTGCACTGTTTCTTCATGTGCCCTTTCTTTTTACAGAAAAAGCACATAACTTCCTTCTTAATGTCCTTTGTGGGAGGGATTTTCCCTTTCCCTTTGTCCTTGGCTTGATCCCTCCTTTTGCTTTTCCCATGAGTAGTAAAGTTCACATTCTCTTTTTCCTTTTCCTCCATAATCAGTCTCCCCTTTCCTGAACACACATGGTCAATAATTCATTGATTGACCATTTATCCTTATGTGTGTTATAGGATATCTTAAATGGGCCATACTGTTGAGGTAAAGTGCAAAGAATGTAGTGAACAAGGAAGGATTCTGATAACTCAACTTCTAATGCCTTCAATTGGGCCGCAATATCCCTCATGCGCATGATATGATCACGCACACCCTTAACATTGGTGAGTCTTAGAGTTGAAAGCTCTATAATTAGGGTGCTGGCCATTGCTTTGTCTGAAGTAGCAAATTGCTCATCAATGGCCTTCAGCAAATCTTGGACCCTTTGATATTGCTCGACAGAGCCCCTGATACCAGCAGAAATTTTAGTCTTTATGAACATAACTGATAGGCGATTGGATCGCTCCCATTTTTCATAAAGACTTATCGCATCTGGAGTGCTGGTTTCTGTTACTGTAGGGGGCTCTTCTTTCCTTATAGCATAATCAATGTCCATCCATCCCAAATGAAAGAGAACCCTCTCCTTCCAAACCTTATAGTTATCCCCTTTTAGCTCGGGAACATCACATCGCATATTAGAAAAATTGACAGGTTGAATTGCTGCAATAATTAAATGAACATGCTCAAAATTCGAGGCTAATCAATATATGACATGCTTTTACCAATGTAAAATCATGAAAAAAATATGAATCTAATGATATAAAACTTGCCTGTGGGCTAAAGTTTTAATTCAATTAGATTCATCTTAATGCTTACAATAAAACTATTAAATGTAAAATCATGATAGAATATGAATCTAGTGACATAAAACTTGCCTGTGGGCTAAAGTTCTAATTCAATTAGATTCTTCTTAAGACTTATTATCATGATAGAATATGAATCTAGTGATATAAAACTTGCCTGTGGGCTAAAGTTCTAATTCAATTAGATTCATCTTAAGCCTTACAATAAAACTATCAAATTATGTTCACTTTTTTAATTCCTATGGGTAAATTAGAAAATATAATTTGATATTTTGTCCACACAATATTTATTATCAATATGTGATCCTAAATAATCCTTAATATATAATTTTAATCAATTAAGGATGTTGTGGCCACTCCCTAATCATTAAAATTATATGGATCACTTAATTATTAAATAAATCCTTAGGCTAAGAGGCACGGCCAGGAGGCACGGCTATGTCTCCAGTCAGACTCTCTCCTAGAAACACACACGGCTCCAGGCACGGCCGTGTGTTACAACAGTTATGCTTCCAGAAGTGGCACGGCCAGAGGCACGGCTCGAGGCACGGCCGTGTTACAACAGTTATGCTTCCAGAAGCTCACACGGCCAGAGGCACGACTGTGTTACAACAGTTATGCATCCAAAAGCTGACACGGCCAGAGGCACGGCTCCAGGCACGGCCGTGTTACAACAATTATGCTTCCAGAAGCTGACACGGCCAGAGGCACGGCTCCAGGCACGGCCGTGTTACAACAGTTATGCTTCCAGAAGCTCACACGGCCAGAGGCACGGCCCTAGGAACGGCCGTGTTACAACAGATATGCCACGTGTGTATCAAAAAACCATAAGCAATATTCTATGAATATATTTCTAACATTCTTATATTGTCTAATTAGCATTTTATGTGTAATGACAAACCATAAAATATACACTATAAGCATACAATATCACAAATTCCATGTAAGCTGTCAACATCTGATCCCACATTGCGAAGCATAAGATTGCTATAGGTATTTCTTCTGGATTGTTACACATTAGGCTTGGTAACTTTCCTAGTTGTAAAATCTGTAATTTCTTTTCCACCAAAACTTTTATAGAATTACCTAAAATTGACATTAGTTTCTTTCAGCTTTTACTGCCTTTCTTCCTTCCATATTGACAAATTGTAACTTAACAGAGGAAAAACAGAACAAAAGACTAGAGCACCTACAGAATCATGGATGTCCCTTTCCGAAGAATATTATCATACAAATTTGCCAAACACTACAAAAACCATCAACACCGTAATTTACGGTTTCATGCGAATGAAGTGTGTGATTATCTTACGGAAAACATTTTCTGGATTTTCTTTAATTGAAGGTGCAGTATTCCAGCCATAAATCGTGTTAGAAGAATAATCACACACAAAGTCATGTCTAAATTAAAACAAAACCAAACTCCACAGAATTCAACAGAGCAAGGCAGAGGCATTAATGAAGCTCTGATACCAAATGTTAGAACTTGCATATTAAAAGCTTAATCATATGCAGCAGCGGAAGCTAAATAGATCATTTACATACCTCCAGCCATTGTAAAGCAAATAGGTGTCATGTTCGGTGGAGAATGATGTTGCGCCTCGGTTACGGTTGGTGCTTCTAAACCTTAACTCACTCAATATAGATGATGTATTTTCTGTAGTGGTGAGCAGGATTAGGGACCCCGTAATACTCCTATTTATAACTCATTCCATCAATGAGTTGTTCCACAAAATCAGGATTTATTTGGAACATATCTTTCCTAATATAGTGGGATATATTATTATTCCTGATTTAATGGGATTTATTGTTCCCGATTTAGTAGGATAATATTGTTCCTTTATTATGGGATTTATGAACTATATTTAGAGGTTATTTATTTCCAATCAAAAAAGGAAAGAGAATAACCAACATGAATGTGCACTAAAGAGTATGTTGCTTTTAAAAGCAGGTCAGCAGATAGTTGTAGTTGTTCAACATATCAATGGGGAAGCATTTGACATGCTTTTGCAAGATATCAACAACGTTGGCTTGTATTTCCTTTTTTTTTTCTCCTTTTTATCCATGTGCACAATTAAAGATCAAATCAGGATTGCCTATTCAATTTGTAAAATTCGATTCAATACAAACTAAACTGATAACACGATAAGTTGGTGGCTGTATCAAATTTTAAAATGGTATCTAAGCGACTGAAAATTTCAGCATAATTATTCTTCTTTTTTATATATGAAACTTTTTATTAGGATATCATTCGTTTAAAATTTCATCTTTAAGTTGTTCTTATTAAGTTTAATAGATGCCATGTGATTACCAAATTATATATATACAAACCAAAATACATAGTAATCGACCAATCAGATAATAATAAACAAATTAGGAAAATGATCAACCCAATATTTCGCATCGATTACGCATGGATAGAAAAATTTGCATCTTAGCAAGTCTCCCTATGCACCCATTGATATCCTCCTTTTACAGACAATACATTAATTCGCCTACTATGTGGTCTGGGAAACCTCAAGCAACATAGATAGATCCGAAAAGTTTGCTTTTAGTGCAACATTGCCACGTGAAAAGTCACCGACAATTGAGTTGACGCGTTGAAACTTTGTCCCATTGCTCGATACATTAAAAAAACTACTCCAACAAAGCGTATGAAACCTCAAAATGGTGTTAACAATGGCTCAGTAAATGGATTTGAGGAATGTTGATGAAATCTCAAAGGACTCGGAAGTTAACAACATTACTACAGAAAAAGGAGACACTTATTTCCAATCTCAAGGATGATCACAAGCTCCAAAAAATAGACTCTGGCACTGCACTTCAAAGGTTTCTTGATCTCATCCCCATAAGTTCATTACCTGGCATAAAAAACTCACCTGGTATGCATCTTTTCGTCTATTCTTTACCATTTTATTTGATGCTTTGGGGTACCGCAACCAGAGTCTCTTTGATACTTACTATGATAACAATTCATAATTCTGAAACTTCTATTATAATAAATGTAAAAAATGACCCGGAAAACATTTTGTGCAAGAAAAAAATATGAATATTAGGATTATCATAGTTTTGATTGTCTCAATAATGTTTCTATAACCAGACATTTCAACAGTTAAATCATAAATATTTGTATAAGTATATTCAAATTGTTTAGGTATTTGATCATTATTGTTGGACACCCTCGAACTCCCCATGTTTGGTATGGAGAAGCACTCTGTGTCGCTCGAGAAGAACGCCCACGCCCCTTGGTTGCGGACCCACTGCGACCACATCCTTCGGAGAGGGTAGACGTGGTCCAAGTAGTGAGAACTGTAGGAGCTAACACAATGGTATTGCCACTATCATGGCATTTGAACCGTTGTTCATGGTTGAGCAGCTCGATACGGACTACTGAGGTGTGGCCTATACTTCCTTACGACAGAAAAACACGGGGGTCTCAAGGGAGCAACGTCCCTAGACACCAAAGAGCTTTTAGGGTTTAAGTCTATATTTTTTCATTAGCAGTTTGAGCTTAAGCTCATGAATAATTATTACTATATATTATCTTTTTCACTTGTAATTGAGTGATGTAACGAGAGAGGCGAAGTGCTAATTATAATGGAATCCTCTGCTGGACATAGCCTTAGTTTAAGGGTGAATCAAGTTAAAATCTTGTATTTCAATTTCTCCCTCTTTTACTTTACTTCGTTATTGTGCGCTGACCCTAACGTTTGGTATTAAAGCGAGGTTTGAGATTAGGGTTTTCTTGGTGTAGAGAGATCCGAAAAATCAAATCTTGAGAAGATGTTGGCTAGTCAATCATGGATTGAAGTGGAGAAGTTCGAAGGAAAGGGTTTCGAGTTATGGAAGTTAAAGATAGAGGCTTTGTTCATGGATAGAGATTTGTGATACATGATTGAAGAAGATAAACTTGAGCTAATTGCTAAGGAGGAGGAGGTTGCGTTTACATCCATTAAATTGAAGGTGTAGATCAGCAGCGATCAAAAAGCACGAAACCTGATTTGGCTATGTCTCACTGATAACGTCTTGGTGAGTGTGACCTCTGAGAAGAGGGTGAAGGATCTTTGAATTAAGTTGGGAAGCCTTTATCAAAGCAAATTGCTCGTGAACAGGTTATTTCTGCGAAAGCGACTGTATAACCTTTGAATGAGTGAAGGTGATTCTTTTTCTACACACTTAAACGATTTTAATACTATATGTAGGTAGCTTGCATCTATTGATGTTAATCTGGATGAGGAGGATAAAGCATGTATTTTGCTGTGTTCATTGTCTAATTCATGGGAACGTATAATTGTTTTGATCGGCACTAGTGTTAGTGCGCTGTTGTTTGAGAATGTTGTGTCTGCTTTATTATTTGAAGAGATGAGAAGAGCAGGTTCTGATAATGCAACAAATGATGCTCTTTTCGTAAGATGAAGGAATAGTGAATGATCAAAATCCAGATTTGTTAGCAGAAATAAGTTTAAAGGAAGATTTAAAAGTTGTGATCGATCCAAAATAAAGTGTTGGAAGTGTGGAAAAACTAGACACTTGAAGAAGGATTGTAGAAGCAAAAGTGTAGGTCTAGAGAAGCGAGATGATGCACCATCATCTAGTACAAAGAAAGATGATGACAGTAGTGCGGGAGACATGTGTCTCATCTGCAGCTCATCTTAAGTTGACCATAGTGCGTGGATAATTAATACTGGAGCATCTTTTCACATGATGCCTCATGGAGATTGGTTTTGTTGTTATGAGCCATATCAAGGAAGTACAATGCGAATGGGAGATGATTCGAGACTTGATATTATCGATCGTGGAAAGGTGAAGCTGAAGATGAAGGATGGGACAATCAAGAATCTTCCGGATGTGATGTATATTCCTAGTCTTCATAGGAATCTTATTTCTGTGGGAATTATGGCAGATGCTGGTATTACTTTTATCAGTGATAAGTATTCATGCAAGCTAACCCATGGATCTATGGTGATTGTTAGAGGTGAACGGTGTGGAAAGCTATAAAAATTGCTGGGAAGCATAGTGATCAGTTGTGAAAGTTATATCACGGAGCAAGTGAAAGAAGATCCTACAATGTTGTGGCATCGGAGATTGGGTCATATCGATGAGAAATGTGACCCTTACTTCAAAGAAGATAGCAGATGGAATCCCAAGTTGTTTTATGGGTTTCGGATTTTGTGAATATCATCTAAATGAAAAACAGAGCCGAGTATCTTTTGAATTCATAAGAGGGAGAGCAAAAGGGATTTAGATTTAATCCATAGTGACGTTTTCGATCCTACACCTGTAGCATCGTTTGGAAAATCAAGGTATTATGTTTCCTTTATTAATGATTATTCTAGATATGTGTGGATCTATTTCTTGTAGAGAAAAGATGATGTGTTAGAAAAATTTCGTGGATTCAAAGCTTTCACGAAAAATCAATTTGATAGAAAGATTAAAGTGTTGTGGATTGATAATGGATGAGAATTCTGTTCAGCAAAATTTGATCAATTTTGTGCAACTAGTGGCATAACAAGGCAGAAAACCACACCATATTCACCTCAACAGAATGGGATGCAAAGAGACTTAATTGATCCCTCATGGAGAAAGCAAGGAGTATGTTAAGTGGTGCAAACTTAGCAATTGAATTTTGGGCAGAAGCAATGGCTACTGCGTGTTATCTAAAGAATAGGTCTCCTACATCAACTTTGAAGGATCAGACACCGTTTAAGGTGCTATTCGAGAAGAAGCCAAACATATCTCATGTTAGAGTATTTGGTTGCAAAGCGTATGTGCATGTGGGAAAAGAGAAATAAGCTTGAAAGCAAGTCAGAGAAGTGCATCTTCATTTGGTACAAAGATGGTATTAAAGGGTATAAGCTGTGGAATCCTAATACTAAATGTATTATTTACAGCAAAGATGTGGTATTCAGAGAATCTACGATAAATCAGATTGTTTCACAAGCTCCTGAAGAACTATAGACGGTTGAGTTAGATGTTGGTTTGTAAAGAAAGATAGAGGCTACACAAGTTGAAACAGAAAATTCAGATTCTAAAGTTGATGAGCTTGATATGGAGGATGATATTGTAGATTCTGATACTAAGTTTCAAGTTGGAGCCCCACCTGAACCGACCTTAAGGAGGTCCATATGGCAAAGAAGATCACCTGAGAGGTATACCTTATTTGCTAGTAATGAAAAACATGCTCTGACTATTACAAGTGATGATCCAAATAATGTTAAGAAGCAAGAAACGCGGAAGATGCCAAACAGTGGGAGAAAGCCATGATAGATGAGAGGGAATCATTGGGTAAAAACAGAACGTGGAATTTGGTAAAATTACCTACAGATCGGAAGGCAATTAGTTGTAAATGGGTATTTAAGAAGAAGATATCTGCAGATGGAGATATAGAACAATATAAAGCTCGTCTAATTGCGAAGGGAAATTCGCAAATAGAGGGAGTCGATTATAGTGAGATTTTTTCTCCTGTTGTTAAATTAAATTCTATAAGACTTTTTTTATTTGTAGCAACTGCATACAATCTAGAGATAGAGCAGCTTGATGTAAAAACAACTTTCCTACATGGTGACTTGAAGGAGGATATTTACATTAAGCAACCGGATGGGTTTGTCGTTAAGGGAAAAGAAGATTTTTTTTGCAAACTGAACAAGTGTTTATATGGCTTGAAACAATCTCCAAGAATGTGGTACAAGAAGTTTGACTCCTAGGCCTTAAAGCTTGGCTTTGTTCGATGTGATGCTAATCATTGTGTCTATGTGAAGATGTTAAATGATGATTTTGTTATTTTAACCTTATATGTTGATGATATGCTGCTAGTTGGGAATAGTATGAGTATGATCAGTACTATGAAGGGATTGTTAGCAAAAGATTTTAAGATGAAAGATCTAGGCTCAGTAAACTTCATCTTGGGCATGTAGATAAAAAAGGGAGCGAGAGAATGGAAAGTTGTGGTTAAGTTAGAAGAAATATGTTGAAGATGTGTTGAAAAAATTCAATATGATAGACTGTAAGCCAGTGAAGACCCATATGTCCACAAGTTCCAAGTTATCAGCATTCTAATGTCCTAAGAATGAAGAGGAAATTGAAGAGATGGCAGCAATTCCATAAGCAAGCGTAGTAGGGAGCTTAATGTATGCCATGGTGTGTACTCGTCTAGATATTGCTCAAGTAGTGGGAGTATTGAGCAAATATATGTCCAATCTACGAAAAGAGCATTGGATAGCTGCAAAGAGAGTGCTTCATTATCTTTGTAGTACATCTGATTTTGAGTTATGTTATGAAGGCATGAAAAGCTCAAAGGGACAGCAAGCATTAGAACTAAAGTGTTTTGTTGATGCTGATTAGGGAGGTAACATTGATAGCAGAAGGTTGACCAGCGATTATGTTATTTCCTTATTCAGCGGAACTATGAGTTAGATGAACAAGAGACAGAGCATGGTTTCTTTATCTAGTACTAAGGAAGAATACATGGCTCTTACTCATGCTGCTAAGGAAGTGATCTAGATAAGCAGATTATGTAAAGAGCTTGGTTTTACATAAGAAGGAGTGAAGATTGGGTGTGATAGCCAAAGTGCTATATTTTTTTGCTAAAAATCTTGGTTTTCATGTAAAAACAAAGCACATTGATATACAATATCACTTTATTCGAGAGAAAGTGGAACAAAAAGTTATAGTGCTAAAAAACGTTGACACATAGGTAAATAGTGCTGATTTTTTTACCAAAGCAGTGAGTACAAAAAAGTTTGAATGGTGTACAACTGTGTTGGGTTTAAAAAAGCATGGGAAGTATTCACCAAGTGGGAGAATGTTAGGGTGTGGCTCATACTCTCCTACGATAGGAAAGCATAGGAGTCTCAAGGGGGCAACGCCCCCTAGACACCAAAAGGCTTTTGGTTTAAGCTCATATTTTTTTTATTAAAAGTTTAGGCTTAGGCTCATGAATAGCTGTTACTATATATTCTCTTTTTCGCTTGTAATTGAGTGATGTAACGAGAGAGGCAATGTGCTAATTATAGTGGAATCATCTGCTGGATGTAGCCTTAATTTAAGGGCGAACTAAGATAAAATCTTGTGTTTTGATTTCTCTCTCTTTTACCTTCGTTATTGTGCACCAACCCTAATACGAACTTAATCAAAGTTGAGAGGAATTAGGGGAATGAGTAAAGGTAGTGACAAAGAGTTATATATCAGTTTGTCCCTTATTCATTAAAAAAAAAAAAGGATCTGGGAAAAGTAATTTTTGAAATACAGTTATAAAATTGCATATTAAATCTACAATTTCTAGATACAAGAAAAATCGTATATGCAATATGCGATCTATCTATGATGCAAACTCCATCAACCTATGTCAAAACCCGAAATCCCAAATTGTATCTAACAACCTATAATTGATCAAAAATGGAGGGAAACCACGACCCGTTGCTTATAATGAAGCAAGAACCCTTGTATGAATGGAAACACCACAATTGGGATGGAAATCCGATTGATAGGTAAAGGATGAACACCATAGGACAATCCAATAAGTTCAAAGTTCTTCAAGAACTAAAGAGAGAGTTTTTGTTTTCAATTTGCCAAAAGATGTTTACAATGGAGTCATTGGTGACTATTTATAGTCTCGTACAATAACAAAACAACATAATCAAAACCCTAAAGTAACTAAGGAAAACAAACAAAAGTTAGCGGCCTAAAATAGTCTAAAACTAGCTAACATTTTTCTCCTAAGCAGGCACTAAAGTCGATGGCTTTAGATTGTGTCCAGCCAACCTTTCTTCTCTTCAATGTCGGCTAATTAAGCCAGCGGCTTTCCTTCCTACGCTGGCAGCTTTCAACTCTCAAAGGCTTGCAACTTTCAAGTTTCCTCAAGTGTTTTCAAGCCGTCTTCGTTTCAGAGCATCTTGGACTTTAATGACATGAATTATTCTTGGTTCGTTCTTTGTTTGACTCAAGTATTGCTCGCCATCTTGAACTTTTTTTATTAACCCATTAAGTGCATCCTTAAGTCATTTAGCTCGAAGTCGTGTCATAGGCCCAACTGGAATCGCAAGAGAATCCGCTCTCCATTTCTTAGCTTGGTTGTCATCACTCTATACAATTTCCATGAAGAGGTCGCAAGTTCAATATAAGTGAAATTTATTTCCTATTTTTTGGAGTTGGGATTCGGTAAAGCAGGTTCCTACAAAAATGAGTAATCTAACTTTAAAAATATTATAAACCCATGACATCACACAGTCATCAAAAAAAGCCTTGAACAGTTTTTTAGTTCATGACAAATATCAAAGTCTATATAACATAACCAACTTGTCAAGAGGTAAACTTATGACAATTCTAAAGTTCATAACATAAATTATTTAGAGAAACAAAATGATTTCATCAATTCGTTCAAGCTGAACAAGTACAATTACATAGCTAAAATAAACGAATTTAGAAATACATATACATTCAAGCAAAAAGAAAAAAGTAGTTTATAATTACATAGCTAAATGTATGTTTAATCCCTCCTTCAACGCCATCTCTCATAATGTCTACATTCATATCGTGTCGAACTCTCTCCAATTTGAAAAAAGCTACTAGGTCCCCCGACATCAAAATAGGTCTAGGCATGGAATGATGGCTCATCCCACAGAATATACCAAGGATATATTCGTGTGAGCCCCTCCCCCATATTTGGTGGACTTGAATGTCTTTCCTTTTGAGGAGCGAATGAAGTAATTATAGACATATACAGTAGATCGACATCAAGTGTATAAAGCTTCATCGAATCAATAATAAATATTGGAGTATTGTAAAATGGGGAAAAATGAGCCGCTGGTGAGTGACGAGAGGGTGGGGAATCTGCAAGAGGACTAGAAGATCGATCTGACATTGCCTATTGATAACAACCCTTACCACAAACTTGTCATCTCCCTCGAGTGGCACGAGATGGAGGCATCTCCTAATGGTGATCCTGATGATCTGAAGGGAATAATGTAACACCATCATAGCCTTAGAGAAGATGCCTCCCAACAGTTGCTACAACTCGTGTTTTATTTAAGAAATTTGCCACCTAATATGAGTAAAGGCATCCAACTACATGGAAAGTCAAGTATGTTAATAATAAAATACATAAAACATAAAGATACAATGATATGGTTGAAGTGACTTACTAAAGCACCGAGCATTGCTTTGGTGCAGTCAATTTAATGTTGTGTGACACTGTGATACTAAGGTTAATACTCAAGATCTACCTCATTTGACAATGCGTCATCAAACTTTAGCTAAACAATAGAGAATCGTCGCTCCTCTCACTACTAGATGTAAATCGCATGTCTCCTCCTCCAATCTTCATTAGTTTTCCCTCTAAGATCGATCCTATAGAGGGAAGAAGATGTGTCAAACTACTGTGATATCTTCTGGACCCCACTAAACTGTTACATAACCTAATCAAGATAGTGCCACTCTACCATGTGAAAGTAAATGAGAAGCACCTATGCATGCCAAATACCACTCTCTTTCCGACAAGAAAGGGGAAGTTGTTCTAAGATATCATGTGTATATAGCATCCAACAAATCTACAAGAAATGAAATTACTTAGTGAACAACAAATAAGTAAAGTAAACAATATTAATTGACCAATGTATTATACCTACTCAAGCGTTTGTCAATCAAGAGCATCTCAATACTGTGTAAAAAAGTGAGTGGCAAGCTACATGATGTCAAACATGGCATGCTAGTGACATGTCGAAGGGGCATCGTAGGGAATGTAGAACTGGTGTTGAATCAGAGTGATATGTAGCAATCTATTCTAAGCCTAGATTTGAAGAAGAATCATAACCCCTCTAATTGGTAGCATGACATAGGAATCTATACAACCAAGTTAAACATGCTACCCCTCAGTTGTATTTCCCTACTATTTGAAAATTCTCCAAAAGTAAGAGAAACATCAAGTGGACTAGGCTAGAAGACTTATCCACAAAGACAATTCCACCAATTAACTGTAGGATGTATACACATGTGTAACTTATGATGGATAAGTCATCTGCATCGTCCAGTAACCCCCTAAAAAAATTCTTCAACCAAAACATCTTAAGCTATCCTTTAAAGATATCATGAGAGTCAAGCCTAACACCAAGTAGGTTCTCACACTTGTTTGCCCAAGATAAGTTGATAATACTGGTGATAACATGTTCATCAATTGGCAAACCAAGTTACACCACCACATGTGTATGTTTTTAGTCTCCACCTCTCAACAAAAGTTGTAATAAGATACTAGTATAACTATATGAACATAAGCTAGTACACTCCAATAAAGCTAACTCGCTACAAATAAGGCGTGAGGCATTGATCAAAGTGTAATCTCTCCTTTGGGGTCTTAAGAGAGGCCTCTTCTCAACGACATACCAACCAAACATCCTCTTGAAAATTTAAAAAAAAAAAAAAGTTGTGTGGATAATGTCATTCATGAGTATACAATATAATGAAAGTAGAAACCGATCATATACCTGTCTCTCCTAAACAACCTTAAGCAATTGGTATGTTGTAGTGTGAGAAGTGATCTATCCACTGGGTCTGGATCCATTTACATAAGAGACAATAAAGAGCTAAGTCATGTTTAAAGTTATAAAACAATTTTTCCTTTTTCTTTTCAATTACCAAACATATGTTACATATGAATTGTTAGTAAATATTATGATAATTAACGGACATGAACCTTATCTCCCCCTTCGTTCTTATAGCTTCTTCTGTTGTGCCCCTCCTTCTAACAAAAATTGCATGCACTCTTAGATAATGGCTCACTAAGATCCATTTCATTATAGTACTGCTTAGATCAAGGTCTGCCCTTATTTCAAGCTAGATTAACATCTGGATGGACGACCCTCATCTATCAAAGTTGATGACCCTATGGAGATTGGTAGCTTAGCCTCATTTCTGAATTTTCTCAACGGCCTACAATGTAAACACTTCCCCTTTAGCAAACCCTTCACTAGCTTTATCACACCATTATTCCCAATACCTAACACAATTATAAAATATTTTTATAATTGAAGCTGACATAGGTAAACACCTTGCATCCTTCAACATGGTGTTGTAGCTTTCATAAAGGTTAGTGATCATAAACCCATATCTGAACCCCTTATCATATGCTCCAATCCATCTTTCTTTAGAGATGTGAGCGAAATAGTTCAGTGTAGCTTCATTTCTTTTTCTCAATTCCTCCATGTAATATTCAAACTTCTTTTCTTGCACCTTCAAACCTGCTACAATGACAAGCTTTTTTAGTGAGGCACTTTTGTACTTCATATTGAAATTACTAGCCACATATTGAATACATAACCAGTAATGCACAATAGGGTGTTGCCATCTAAGATCAAGATACTTAATTGCCTCAATACTCTTGCATATCGATTGGATATAAGACATCATTTCCCAATCACAACGATAGCCAACAACATGTTTCTTCAACAATACTAAAAACCATAACCAAGATACAAATGATTCTTAATCTACTAATGCAAATGTCAATGAAACTATATGGTTAGCACCATCATGCTACATGCAATTAGAAGTTTGTGGTCATATTTTCCATAACAAAAAGTTCTATCGATATTGACAACTGACTTATAGTACTGAAATGCCTTGACGTATGGACCAAATGTCTAGAAAACTCTTTGGAAGATCACTTCACATTCTTTCATAGTTAGCCAACCACTCCAATTAACATGCAAACCCGAGCTACTCATTTGAATGGCATTTAACAATTTAGGAATTTCATGTATAATCTATCCCAATCACCATATACAGCTTTGATCGCCATCTTTTTACCATCTCATACTCGTCTCCTTGTTACTAAATACCTAAATGTGTCACTGATATTTTGTTTAAGCACGGAAACCTTTATATCGAGTTCATTCATAACCAAACTCAAGAAATAGTGTGCCATAAAGCTTGAGTCCAATTATGACGGTTTTAATTTAGGATGGGATTAATACGTGTATAGCCGTTTAACAATGGTAATAACAAAATTTCTATCCATCCACTTTTGGCATGCATGAAGCCGCCATTTGCATCCATTTATCCTCTTTCTATAGACAACATGCCACACCTTCCTGTCGGACTCGTTAACGCGATAATTATGGTGATGCTTAATATGATATGACTTCACTGCATATATCAAATCAGACTTCTTGACGAACTACATTCCTTTCTTCAACTCAGCACCAAAGCTCAAATCATCTGAAGATGTAGCATTCTCCTCAAATATTATGTAGCCATTACTACCGTCCCTCCTATTAAAGAATGGAATAAGATGCTTAAATGATAGAGTTATGGGATCAACCCTTGGAGAGCTAGGCACAACAGTGTCTATGATGGCAATTTTTGGAAACACTTAAGGTAAAGGATCATTGGAAGTGTCAAACTCATTGTTTATGTAGGACCCACCAATTTCATCATCCTCATTTATAGCTTTTTCTTCTAAATCAACACATATATCATTATAAACCTTTTCGATCTCCCTCCCAAGGGCATCTCCAATAGGTAAATCCATGTCAATATCTTGTGTATAATTCTCAAGAAAATCATCATTTTGTTCAAATGTAGCCGCAGTATTTATTATAGTCTCATTAACTATGGTTTCACCTTGAGTCAAGACAAGATTACCTTCTAATTTAACAAATCGTACTTGAATGAACAATCGACCTGTAGCTTGAGCAAATTCAACAAAAGCCTCTACATCATCATTATCTGTGATTGAGAACAAGAATATTATGGCCAGACAGAACCTAAGTTAAAAATCGTAGGTTGCCTATGACACACCTCCACTTAATGGGAGGTAGGATCAATTTTAATAGCTGCACATATCTTGTTCAAGAATTATGTATACCCTACATCTATCTTTACTTTAATTTTCTTAAGACCCCCCTATCATAATATACTCTGTCTTCACCATGCATGATATACCCATGGGCAAATATCGCAAATTTCACAAAATCTGCCATTTCCACTACTAGGTAATAGTAGCATCAAACAATATATAAGCTAAAACCAACTTCATATGATCTGAACCTCCTCTACCTTGTTTTTATACCAAATATCACATGAATTTATAAGTTCTTAGTCTAAACTTAATAACACCTCCATATGAACAACATTGATTTCTAAAATTTTAATTGCACAACCTAATTACTAAAAATTAGAGCACAATTTATAAATTGGGGCAAAACCTATAAATTACAGTATCCACAAAATTGGGCTAAATTCTTCAAGTTAGGGTTAAATCCTTAAAATTACGGAAAATTCTACAAATTATGGTAAATTCTACAAGTTAAGATAAAATCTATAAAATTGGGGTAAATTCTATAAATTACAGCAAATTCCATAAAATTAGGACAAATTCTATAAGTTTTGGCAAAATCCACAAAATTTGAGCAAATTTTACAAAGTATGGAAAATCCTACAAATTAAGGCAAATTGTACAAAATTAAGACAAATCCTATAAATTAGGGCAAATTTCATTAAATTAGGGCAAATCCTATAAATTAGAGGGAAATCCTTAAAATTGGGGCAAATTCTACAAGTTTTAGCAAAATCCACAAAATTGGGAAAAATTCTATAAGTTAGGGCAAAATCCATAAAATTCGAGTAAATTCTACAAATTATAACAAATTCTACAAATTAAAGAAAATTCCAAGTTAGGCAAAATTCACAAAATTGGGACAAATTCAACAAATTAAAGAAAATTTCATAAAATTTGGGTAAATTCTAAAAATTAGAACAAAATCCACAAAATTGGGATAAATTCTACAAATTATGGCAAATTTCATAAAATTGGGGCAAATTTTACAAATTGCAGCAAAATCCACAAAATTGGGACAAATTCTACAAGTTATGGCAAAATCAAAAAATTTGGGCAAATTCTACAAATTAGATCAAAATCCATAAAATTGGGACAAATTCTAATCCTATAAATTAGGGAAATTTTCATAAAATTGAGGCAACTTCTACAAATTACGACGAAGTCTACAAAATTACCCCAAATACTACAAATTGGAGCAAATTTTAACAATTATGGAAAATTTTACAAATTGAGACAAAATCTAAAATTGACCTCAACCAAGCAAATTCTCCACTAATTGATATGGAACAAAATACACTTTCAAGTTCAACTTTTACTTGCTACAAAATCAACAATAACATATTTTATGTTTAGAGAGAGAAACAACAATAGAATGTAAAAGCATTACATTAAAACAAACAAGTTTACAATAAAATTTCAAAAGTAACAGATGATACTTACTTAATGTAAACTAAAATCATAAGTTGGAGCTATGGAGTTAAGCTTTCAAAGCAAAAAAACCATGTTTTCCAAGTGTGTTCTAGAAAGAAAAAGAAGACCAATAACCAAGAAAAATGTGGATCTATTGACTCGGCAAACTGATAGAGGGAACAACAAAATCACAAGTTGCCACTGCATCGTGAAATTATACATTGACATTGCGATTTCACTCCAAAAACACATCGTTTGGTTTAAATGTAAATCATTGTACTAATATGTGATTTTACTACAATATAACTGCGATTTTGCAATCATATTTCGAGAATTTCTTTTTTGAGAACCATTTTCTAAAAATAAGTTTGCCTCAAAAGGGCAAGCTAACATATAACTCTAGTGAAAGAGCATTGTATTTGTAAGAAAGAACATGAACGACATGTGTGATAAGGTTTGTCAAACTAAGGGGTTGATTGATGGAGGCAAGTTGATTAGCCATGGATTTAAACTCATGGAGATAATTTGACATAGAGGTGTAGGTGAGGCTAAGGGCTAAAACATGTTACTTCAATTTCATTTTTCTAGCGATGGAATTTTTCATGAAACATTGTCAAGGGATTTCTAGATATCATAAGCAACTAATATGTCATAGATCTCCATGTAGATGTTAGTGGAAATCGTGGTGAAGATAGAGGCGTGGACCACATGATTGATTCGAAGCAAGTGTGTGTATCTCGAATTAGGTATGGATAGAACACTAGTGGGAAGTGGGATCACAAAAGACGGCGTGAGGACAATGATGATCAAAGAAGAGGACCACCAATGTTGAAGATGGAATGGCAGCAATAAAAAAAAAAAAAACTCACTTTTACATTAGGGTTTCCATCTAGTATTCTAATACTATGTAAACAGAACACTTTTGTATATTATTGAATAATTGTATTGTTACAATATCTAATCACAGTATTTATACATGAGATAAAACTAACCTAGGCTGGTTATAGTATTACATAGAAAAAACTATAATGTCCCTATGAAAATAATGTGAATAGTATACAACAATACAAACAACCAACTTAGTTGTTGTGCCAAACCCATCCTCTATCTTGCTTTGATATCATATAAAGATATGATAAAACAACAAATTATCATATAGTGATCGTGCAATTTACCATATTAAAACTTATAGATTGACAATTGCAATGCAAATTCCTTCCTCATGGGTGTTTCATCTCTTTCTTCTGTGCATGTTACCACTAGTTCCGGAATTGAATGTTGAGCATAGCGTGAGTGATGCAATAAAGTTGATGTACAAGAAGAATGTGTCTGGTGTACCAATTGCTAATGTATCGGACACCCAGGACACAACTTTCACAAGAATTCCACATAAGTAAATTGGTTTCATAGCTCTTGCTAGTTTGGTCCTATGGTCTCTCAAGGTAAATGGAATTGTCTAGTTAGACAAAGTTTTTCCTCCCCATTCTAGTATTCCACTTGGATTCCATGCAATCATATTTCATTACATATGAAAGAAAAAGCAAAATGGGGTTCACATTTGTTGTATATGGCAACATATTATTAGCTGGATATTGACATAATGAACTAGAAGGATTATCTGCTCCGGTTTATTGTCAAGGCATTTGTAATGAGTATATAATTTTAGGAATGACATGCTTTTTCAGGAATGCAATAAATCCAGTGTACGCACCAGAAACACTTCTAGTGATAACCATTCTTTCTTCAAGATGCTAGAACAATCTCGAGTAACACTCTTAAATATGATTTTTTTTTAAATATTCCACAAATATTATACTCGAAAAAATTATTTCTAAAATAGGTTGTTAAGGTATATACGGCATCCGCACCTTTAGTTTAAAAAAAAATAAAAATTTCACACTGAAGGTGTAGATGCTACCCGTATCTTCAATGTAAATTTTTTTCTTTCTTTTTGCATTAAAGGCACGAATGCCGCCTGCGCCTTTAGTAAAAAAAAAATATTACACTGAAGGTCCGAGTAGCATCTGTGCTTTCAGTGTAATTTTTTTTAAAGCGCGGACGCCACCAATGCTTTCAGTAAAAAAAAAAAAAAAAGTTACATTAAAGGCCCGTGTAGCATATGTGCCTTCAGTATAAATTTATGAAAACGTAGACTAATTTCATACTTTTGAAACCTATTTTTGGAATAATTATTTCGGATATAATATTTATGAAATATTTTTTTAAAAGTATTATATTTAAGAGTGTTACCCAAACAATCTCCTCATATTGGGCAAACCAAGGTCTAGTTGACGTCTTCTCAGTTCTGCTAATCAGATACTTGTTGCTTCTTCCGAAATATTCTGTGGTGTTGAGATAAAAAAACGCAACTTAACGAAGTGATTTCAGCATTAATTCTATGACTTTTCAACTATCCTCTCAGTGAAAGCTTTCCTTAAAGATGATGAAAAAACAAAAAATTTTGTTCACACATTGTTTCCTTGTTCAACATCAATATTTTGTATAGAACTATGCATAAATGGTAATTCTCGCGCAATCTCCATGAACAGAGGAGGAGAACAAATAGTTTGTAAAGCTATAGAATGTTGCCAGGATCATACTGCTTAAAAATTATAATGTATAGTCTTGGATCAAGAAACTGACCTGAATCTACTCCGCTGTAACATAACAGATTAGCGAGCTAGCGAAATCATTCATCTGGGATCCATTTTTACCTGTGAGCTTAGATGCCACCCTCTTCCATGTTCTTCTACTCTTGTCAAAGCATCCCATGTAGGTTGTTCCAGTTATAGATAGATCGTCCAATTCGCAAGTTGTCGGTTTTATTACACAGGTTTGTTTATATCTAGCCTACAAATTGCTATAAAAATGTTGCAGCACTAGTCATTTGAGGATTCGTATGCTTCAAAATTCATTGCACCGCAGAAGGCATGAAACTATGATCACAGTTAAGATGAGGTATTATCGGTTATAATTTCTCTGCAGCTCCCATGTTGGAGATCTTACAGTTTTCTGGAAATCAAATGCGGGAGGCTAGTTTGTTTGATTGAGGAAGCTATTTCCTAGGATGTCAAATATATCAGGTTGCTAGAGCTGTCCATATTCATTAGTCACATTCACCACTAAATACGATAAACTAGGTAGACAGCACAAGCATTATTACTGCAAAAAAAATTTCCTATATCATCATGGTTTTAGCTTTACACAAAAAAAATTAAAGATCGTCTTCTGGTAGAATGCAGTTGTCCAATTGCTTCTTCAGTTGAGCGGACTAGAGTGGTTTGACAGCATTACAGACCATGCCATTTCAGAGTTTAGGTAATGCAACAAGGACTTATAAGCGTAATTTATGTGTAACATGCTCTTTCTATTTCGTCAACTGCCTCAATGTCTTTCTTCAAGGTTTGAAAATGAAGAAACCGTTGCTCATGTCTATGGAGATCAGAAGATTGCTGAGGCTCTCCAGAATTTGTGGAGAAGCAGAATAGGTGCTGTTGCAATTTTGGACCAGGGAACCCAGAAATTAATTGGCTGTGTGAGAAGAAGTGATGTTTATCTTCTTCTGTATAATGTAGACCTTTTCTCAAACCGAAAGTAAGCTGATGAAATGCTGTTTAAGACTAATGATCTGGTAAATACAACCTAGATGCATAACTTGGAAACTTTGACAATTACAGGAATCTTTCGGGGAGTTCATTCATTCATATGGATATTGATAAGAACTCTGATCCCACCATTGAACGGGACCTCAGGGCTCTTATGTCAGCAGGAATCCTTCATTTAAGGGATGATTTCATTCCAAGAATGGATTGTCCACTTACCAACAAGTCAGGCGATATGCTGAAGCAAGCAATGAAAATTTGGCAGATGCAAAGTGCAATTTCAGCTTCCTAATTGATTATCAAAAGGTAGGGGATGCTCTTACAGCAAGAGATGTAATAGTCCAGTTTGCACCACCATGTGTGGATTCAAATATCCATGGAGGTGGCTTCTTTGAATCCGCCTTAGAGCAGACTGATAAAGGCATATTTTACTCATAATTCATTAAGCAATTTGCAAGTATTCATTATTGATTTTAGAGAAATCACAAGGAAATGGTACTTAATCATGTTTATTTTTACATTTCAGATGTTGGAGGACTTTGAGTTCAAAGCTTAATCAATTTGGAGATATTGCATACAAATTGAAACATGAAAAGATTGAAGGATGGCAAAGGAGAAATCAAAGCCGCCGACCTTTATGGCCGGCTTTCCATGTAACACCGCCGGCCTTTATGGCCGGCTTAAATGAAGGCCGCCGGCCTTTATGGCCAGCTTAAAAGAAGGCTGCTGGCCTTGGACCGGTCTTGTTTTAATTGCATCTTCTCGCCTCCCCTTGCATATATATAGGTCTTAGGTCGATTTGTGAAAGAACTTTTATCAAATTTTCGTGTTCTTAGAGTAGTTTTAACCTAGTTTTAAGGGAGAATTGTGGAGATCAAATCTTGGAGAAAACTTTGTAATCTTGGTGGAGATTATCATCCTTTGTGAAGGATTTGTGGAGTTCCTTGCAATTAAGGTATTATTTGTATTGTTGAATTGGTGATTTCTGAACTTTATTTCTTATATGCAATTCAAGCATTTGATTCAACCATTGAATACGATTTCTTTTGCACGAATCTCCTTGAGTCATAATCATGTCTTTATCTCCATGAATTGCTAAGTCTTTTCCTTGGGAAATTGGATGAAACCCTAGAATGTTAAAAGGATAATTGTAGCCATGTTATATGATTAAGAATTATTAGGATTATTCATGATTGCAATTCCTTTGATTTCAATTATAATTGGTCTTTGATTATAATTGTTAGAAATCCTTTTGATACGGGAGTTGATTAGGATTTGTTAGGAATTCTTAATTAGATTGATTATCAATACAGGAGTTGCGATAATTGGTTTAATTAGAGTTTATGGAGGATGCAATGCAATGTTTCTTGTTAATTAATCACTAAGGGATTAGGGTTAATTGATTTAGGGCATTAGTTTTTTGTAGCATCGGGAGGTGTATGAACATAATTTTGATTCCTTGGTTAATTGGAGACACGGAAGCCGACTAATTAATTTAAGGTTAACATCCTTAAAAAGGATTTTCTAAACTCACTTGAATAACCTTATAACCACTAGTTGATATAACATGGTAGCAGTTTGATTAATGGATCTAGGGTGAATTCTAATTTCCCACATTTATAATTGATAGATTCTTCATAAAATTCTCCTTGTTTGCTTTAAGTTAAATTTTTAGCTTAGACATTTCAAAACCCCTTTTTAATCTCCTAGATATTGATAAGAATTGCCATAGGTCTAGTACTCTATTGGTTCCTCGAGGGATCGACAACCTTACTTTTCACCACTCTATTACTTGATACGACCAGTGCACTTGTTGCAATTTACGCTCCCATTTTATATATACATTCTAAGCGTATCAAGTTTTTGGCGCCGCTACTGGGGAACTAATAGATATTAGATTTCGTAATTCTGTTGGTAGTCTAGGTGCAATTTTACGTTTTTCTTGGCTTTTGGTCTCTTTGCAAGTGTTACATGCGCAAGAGTATGAGTGCTGACCTCCTACCTTTCGATATTGAGATTGGGCATACTCTACGCCAGATTAGAAGAGATAACAAGTATAGAGAACAAGTAGAAGAGATGGCGAATGAGGATAATAGCCAGATTCAGGGTGTTCAACGAGCACTTAGAGATTTCTCTGTTCCTAGGATTCAGGAACCACCCATTGTTAGACCAACTATACAAGCCAACAATTTTGAGCTTAAACCGGCACTCATTCAAATGGTGCAATCGAGTCAGTTTGGAGGGTATTCAAATGAGAGCCCTGATGATCATCTTGCTGGGTTTCTTCAATACACCAACACTGTCAAGTAGAATGGTGTCACTGATGATGCCATAAGACTACAACTTTTCCCTTTCTCATTGAGCGATAAAGCTAGAGCTTGGTTTTATTCATTGCCCCAGGGATCTGTCATTACCTGGGAAGACCTATCAATCAAGTTCTTGAGGAGATTCTTCCCACCAGCTAGGACCGCCAAACTAAGAAGTGATATCACTAACTTTACAAAGTTTAGTGGTGAATCACTTTATGAGGCATGGGAGAGATTCAAGGAAGCAACGAGAAAATGGCCACATCATGGTTTACCAGACAATCTCCTTATTGAGATTTTTTACTTGAGTCTGGATGAGACATTGAGGTCTCTTGTGGATGCTGCAGCTGGGGGTGCACTAATGGGAAAAACTTACTTAGAGGCCAGTGCATTGATAGAAGAGATGGCCTCTAGTGCACACAATTGGCAAACTGAGAGAAGTGGTACAAGAGTAACATCAATGAATGACAATGTCAGTATGGCTTAGTTGATTGCTCAGATAGCTGCCCTCACCACTCAGGTAAGTAGACTCGCCTCTTCAAATTCTTTTAATGCTAATCCATCTTCTAGTTGTGAAATTTGCTCAGGACCTCACTCAGCTAGTGAGTGCATAGCTGGAAAGTCATCAGCTCCATCTAGTGGAGAGCAGGTAAACTTTGTAGGCAACCTTCAGAGAGGTACTCAAGGACCATATTCGAATACATACAATCCTGGGTGGCGCAATCATCCAAACTTCTCATGGAAGAATGAGAATCAAGCACTTAACCCGCCCCCTGGATTTCCTAAACAAGCCTCTGCTCATAATGCCTATTCTCAACAACAACCCACTCAGATGGAAGAGCTCATGAGGAGCTACATGCAAAAGACTGACACCCTCCTACAAAACCAACAAGCTTCTATCAGAAACTTGGAGGGTCAGCTCGGTCAAATTGCACAGCAGCTAAGTACTAGACCCTCAGGGTTTTTGCCTAGCAAAACTGAGGAGAACACCCATCATGTCAATGCCATCATGCTAAGGAGTGGTAAGGAGGTGAAGAAAGCTGAAAGGCAAGTAAAAATTCAAGAGAAAGATCTAGAGAAAGGTAAGCAGAAGGAGGAGGAACTCACATCCAAAGCACCAGTGTTGCAGCCTTATGTTCCACCTATCCCCTTCCCAGGAAGACTCAAGCAGAGGGAGTTGGAAGCCCAGTTTGCCAGGTTTTGTGACATATTTAAAGGGCTTCAAATCAATATACCTCTCTTAAAGGCCTTGAAGCAAATTCCATCCTATGCCAAATTCATGAAAGAGCTGCTCTCTAACAAAAGATCCATGGAGAATGTTGAGAAAGTAATGCTTCTTGGCGAGAGTTCAGCTATCATAGAGAAGAAATCTGCTCAGCTACCTAGAAAGCTGAAAGATTAGGGAAGTTTCAATATCCCTTGCACCATTGGTAATATTGATTTTGAGAATGTTTTGATTGATTCTGGTGCAAGTATTAATTTAATGCCACTTTTAGTTTTTAGGAAGCTTGGAATAGAGCCACAAAAGTGCAAGAGGAGACCAATAACTGTACAGCTAGCTGATAAGAGCTTAAGGTTTTCCAAGGGTACAGTGGAGGATGTCTTAGTCAAAGTCGATAAATTCATATTTCCAATGGACTTTGTCATACTGGATGTGGAAGAAGATGAGAACATTCCACTCATTCTGGGTAGACCATTCCTAGCCACAGGTCAAGCTCTAATTGATGTAGGACAAGGTAAGCTCACCCTTAGAGCACTAGATGACCAGGTAACATTTGATATGTATGATCCTGTGTTTTTGTCTAATGAGAAAGCAATGTATTCTGACATATCTGCTGAGGGTGAAATTACTAACAATGATGTGGAGGAAGATGTAGGGCAAACCACTCTTGAAGCTGTCTTGAATGAGATAGATGATTGGGGGGATAAGGATGAGCAAGAAAACAAAGGCTATGAGCAAGTACCCCAGACTGAAAATGTTGTTGCTTTTGAGAAGACAGACCACTATGAGAAGCCACCAGTGCCGACACTAATGCCCATGCAGACACTTGAACCTTTTCTAATCAATTGTTTGATTATGAGTGTTTGAATTTAGGAAATCCATGGCCTCACATTAATCTAGCACCTATGACAAGAGAATTGCAGCAGCAGATTCAAGGCCAATTGGATGAACATAGGGAAATCCTAGGGTGGTCAAGGGCAGACATCCAGCAGGTAAGTTTGTTGATATCCACCTACAAAACATTGGTGGAAGCTGAAAAGAAGGGCACCATACCATGGAAGGAAGCTTGGAATCCAAATTTGAAGACGATGGTATTGGAGGAGTTGTTTAAACTCCTTGATTTAAGTTGAGATGACAAACCCTGATAGTCAGGCTGATGACTATAAAACAAGCGCTCTATGGGAGGCAGCCCATATTTATGTTTACTTTATTGTGTTTCATTGGTTTTCTTTTAATTGTTTTTAGGAAAATGCAAGGTGAATGTTCAGAAGGACCAATCTCTCCAAGTTCAGCTTTGATGGGATTTAAATATAGCTTCTACATGTTATACCAGGGGAGTACCAGTTCCTTTTTTTTCTTATTTCCTTCCTATTTTGTTATTTGCATTGATGTGAGGACACTGTCTATTCTTAAGTGTGGGGAAGGGAATGTAGGTATTAAAGTTGAGATGAGTATTGCCTGTTTTGTGCTTTGATGATCATACTCTTCCATTATCTTGAACTGTATTTGTCCCTGAGTTATCTGACAATTTTTAGGCCAATTTTTTTTTCAAAAATTTTGATGGAAATCTAGAGATTATACAAAAAAAAAAAACAATAGCCTTTTGCATCTGTTTATGATTTATTAAAAATAATAACTCATTATTATGCCCTACTCACCACTGTTGTGATTCTTGTACTTAGTTAAAATTAATTAATAAAATCTTTAGAAATCAAATTTACCTAGTTTTTAGCCTTATAATTTGAAGTTTAAGAGTCTATTGAGTCCTCTTATGAAAGATAAACAGGTCTACTTCGGGTCTCTTCTCTAGCTAGTATATCTTCTTGAAAGTTGCTTTGAAAGCTTTTCAACATCTAATGAAAGAGGTAAGGGAAACTCCTCACTTAGTGATCCCTTATAAAAAAAGTCTTAATTCTGTATAGCATTCAAATGAAATAAGTTGCATTACTCCAATGACTCAGGTAATTGAGTTAAGAGTATCCAAACTTGAATGCTAGAGTGAGGGAGAGTTCGATAGGGTCCCTTTAAAACCTGGTCACTTGGGTGATGAGCCCGGGATGTGCCGAATCAGTGATCTCACTATAGCGATAAGGGCGGAGAAGCAAAAGTTCAATACACGAACTTATTTTATAGTAAAAAAAGAAAAAAAAAAAGAAAAGAAAGAAAAAGAGAAAGAAAAAAAAAAGTAGAGTTTTAGTGAATGCTCATCAATAAGTTACAGGACTTATAATAAAAGGGGGAAAATCTAGGAAAGGAATTGATACCATATGCTTTCATTTTATGTTGACCTGTTTAAAGAAGTGATGTAAAGGATCATATGCTTGCTAATTGCCAGTGAAGTTTAAATGGGTGTTTTTCCTTTAGTATTGAATATCTACTTTTGGAATAAGAATTCTTATATTAAACGCTTGGATTAAAGTTTGTTTTCTCTAGATTAGTTGGTTAATTTTGAGTATAGTACTCTAATCACATATTCCCAGTTTGGTTTGAGTGGTGGGCATCACAAAGTAGTGAGTCAGAAGTAAAGATGACAGATGTTCAAGTTTGTCTGATAAAAAAAAATTGTACTTTCTAGGATGGATTTCTTTCTGGTTTTATTTTGCTTGAGGACAATCAAAAGTTTAAGTGTGGGGGAGTTGATAAAAGGCATATTTTACTCATAATTCATTAAGCAATTTGCAAGTATTTATTATTGATTTTAGATAAATCACAAGGAAATGGTACTTAATCATGTTTATTTTTACATTTCAGATGTTGGAGGACTTTAAGTTCAAAGCTTAATCAATTTGGAGAGATTGCATACAAATTGAAGCATGAAAAGATTGAAGGATGGAAAAGGAGAAATCAAAGCCGCCGGCCTTTATGGCCGGCCTTCCATGTAACACCGCCGACCTTTATGGCCGACTTAAAAGAAGGCTGCCGGCCTTGGACCGGTCTTGTTTTAATTGCATCTTCTCGCCTCCCCTTGCATATATATAAGTCTTAGGTCGATTTGTGGAAGAACTTTTATCAAATTTTCGTGTTCTTAGAGTAGTTTTAACCTAGTTTTAAGGGAGAATTGTGGAGATCAAATCTTGGAGAAAACTTTGTGATCTTAGTGGAGATTATCATCCTTTGTAAAGGATTTGTGGAGTTCCTTGCAATTAAGGTATTATTTGTATTGTTGAATTGGTGATTTTTGAACTTTATTTCTTATATGCAATTCAAGCATTTGATTCAACCATTGAATATGATTTCTTTTGCACGAATCTCCTTGAATCATAATCATGTCTTTATCTCCATGAATTGCTAAGTCTTTTCCTTGAGAAATTGGATGAAACCCTAGAATGTTAAAAGGATAATTGTAGCCATGTTATATGATTAGGAATTATTAGGATTATTCATGATTGCAATTCCTTTGATTTCAATTATAATTGGTCTTCGATTATAATTGTTAGAAATCCTTTTGATACGGGAGTTGATTAGGATTTGTTAGGAATTCTTAATTAGATTAATTATCAATACGGGAGTTGCGATAATTGGTTTAATTAGAGTTTATGGAGGACGCAATGCAATGTTTCCTGTTAATTAATCACTAAGGGATTAGGGTTAATTGATTTAGGGCATTAGTTTTTTGTAGCATCGGGAGGTGTATGAACATAATTTTGATTCCTTGGTTAATTGGAGACGCGGAAGCCGACTAAGTAATTTAAGGTTAACATCCTTAAAAAGGATTTTCTAAACTCACTTGAATAACCTTATAACCACTAGTTGATATAACATGGTAGCAGTTTGATTAATGGATCTAGGGTGAATTCTAATTTCCCTCGTTCATAATTGATAGATTCTTCATAAAATTCTCCTTGTTTGCTTTAAGTTAAATTTTTAGCTTAGACATTTCAAAACCCCTTTTTAATCTCCTAGATATTGATAAGAATTGCCATAGGTCTAGTACTCTATTGGTTTCTCGAGGGATCGACAACCTTACTTTTCACCACTCTATTACTTGATACGACCAGTGCACTTGCTACAATTTATGCTCCCATTTTATATATACATTCTGAGTGTATCACAGACAAGCTGTCATGTACAATATGGACACCTTGTTTCTGATTACTGATTGTTCAAAACAATTCTGGTGAGTATATGAACTAGTTGCAGTAGAGAGCGACATAACTTCCATATGGCCACACCAGTCAAATGCAAGGAATTCATCACTTAAGTTTGGTAGAGCTGGTTACGTGATCTTCCTCTTATCAGTTGTGATCCTGGAACATAATTTCCTTAGGATGCTGAGGCAGTTAAACTTGTGTGTACTGCACCTAATCTATTCCGTGTTGTACTTAACAGGAGTAACTAATAGAGGTCTTATCCTAAATCTTCTACACTGATCTTTTACGCTGCTGCATTTTAGTAAAGCTCGTATCAAATGGCATCCATTTTTTTGGAACAGATCAAGTGTACTTTGGTAGTTGGTCTAAAAAGTAAAGGCAAAAGGTTAAAATATGCATCCGCAATAATCAAACAAGCTTTCAAGATGCAGAGTGCATGCAGAATCCTCAAGATTGTTACAGCTTATGCCTATAGATAAGGTAAGAATTTTTATATTTACTATCTAGCGTTCCTTTCACTTGTGGGCTGAGAAATCTAACTTAATCGATCAAATAGATGGCTTAATTAATCTGGAATGAAAACACAGCACAGGAATTTGGATGAAGATTTTCTGTTCTAATACCGTATCGAATTCAGCTCCATGATGACTCTAACAATTTATGCTTATTGTTTATGGTATTATTTTATAATTATCAGTTAAACAGTTATATATATCCATCTTACTTGTCAAAAATCCTGATGATGCTTTTGGCCACGGAGGGAACATGAAAATATTGCCCATCAAGTTCTACTCAGAGAAGGTGAAGAGATGGCACACTCTTTTGCATAAAAGACATGCTTGAAACATTGTAAAAAACTTTCATAGCAGTGAGCCAGGATAATCTATTGATAATTCAGTCTCAGTCGTTCTAATTCTAGTCTACAAAATTGAAATCTGCAATTCTAATTTGCTTGTAAGCCTGTGATCATCTGTAGCCTGTGTAATATCTTGCTCCATGAGCGTCGGTACATAAGCTTGCTGAACTCAGAGTCAAACCTTTCTGGTATTCCAAATAACCAAAGATCCACTTTTCTTAAATTCAAAAGGCCAACAACCATTCAGGGCCTTCCCCAACAATGCCATAGCGCCAATGCTTGGACATTGCTTCTTTTCCAACCCATCAATTTTTTTCTCTGCATTTCCTGACTTAGTAATTGGTAGGGCCTCATGCCTCTTCTGAGGAAAGCTGGCAGGATTATGAAGCCATCTTTGTATCCAAGAGTATTTTATTAGTGAGAGACACTGATCTGATGAAATCGCTTTAGTACAGTCTTTCCTGGGTTCCAAGGCCATCATATTGTCGTCTATGGTTTCACCAGGAGCATAATCGATCTTCTCCTGTGGAGATGATTCCTTAATTTTTAATCTAGAACTCTTTCCACAATGATCTAACAAGTCTGGAGCACTTCTCTTGAGTCTATTAACCCATCTGCTTGCTGACTCTGCTGAAACAGGATCGTTTGAGTAAGTGGTCTTCAAGTTACTGAAGTAATCTGTACCAGGAAGGTGCTCTACCACATTCAAATTTGGCATTCTTGAGCTTCTGGGATACAGATTGGTATTCGTCAGATACTTCTCAATCATAGTAGGGATTTTGGTAATTCTATCACTTCTTCACCGGCAGTATCTACTGCTTGATGTTCAAATGATGTTTGGTGTCTGCCGTATCTGGGAAGTTAGAAAAAAAACACAACTAATTTGCTCTTTCGAAGGAATGGAGAAAAACAAAGTTATTCTAAATTTCCTATGCTCAAAAAACAAAGTTACCCATTTATATTGGCTAAAATTGTTCTAATTTTTTTTTTGTCATCACACTTTGAGTTGCGTGCCTTAACATGATTGATTACATGAATGTGACCTTGCATAATTATATCCGTATGTGTAGTATATTTGTCTAAATTATATGGGTTTTTCAATCACTAATTCTTCCTCTGACATTGGTAGGAAACAGTCTGTATGCCATATAAATAAATTTGATGGCAATGTTCCAATAGACGCGTTGGTCTGAGTATGTCATTGATTCTCTCACTTCCTTCAAAACTTTCAAGTTTTCATCAATTTCATTTACCTTTTTTAGCATATTGCCAATGTTTTCCAATGAAATCATGGAGTATAGGTGAGTGCACACACAAAAAGAAAGAATATGTCATTCAACCTTAAGATGGTTATTATTTAGGCCTTTGCCTTCATTCAACTCATACATGTCACTGTCCACTGGAGAAATCTGCAATAAAATATGGGCTGTTCTTTTTATATTAGCCATGTTAACCTTGGTTTTTATATTAAGCATGGAGTGAATGCAAAGGCCTAAAATCATTGATATTATTTCTTTCACTGGGTTTATATTAGCCAACCCTCTTAGGTTTGAATGACATAATTCTCTCTTTCCGAGTTATCACTCACTTCAACTCCATGGACCATGATTTCATTGAAAGGCATTGGTATTATTACTAAGAAAGGTGTATGAAATGGACGAAAACTTGAAAGTTTTCAAGGTAGTGAAAGAATCAATGACACACTCAGATTGATGCGTCTGTTGGAACGTCACCATTAGATTCATTCATGTAGCATACAGGCTGTCTCCAACCACTGTGAAAGGAAAACAGAGTCTGAGTAATCTTTGTCACTTGCTATACGAAGAACAATTAATGGTTGAAATGCCCCTATAATTTAGGCATAGTATATTGTGCAATAACCATATCCATTCTATGCAAGGTCACATGCATTTACAAGAATTACTCCCATGCAGTATACGACCACCAACTTAGCATTTACCCTTACCTGACGGTAAGCCAGCCTTCCAACCCTGTTTTTCCGAGTCTGTTGTGAGCCTATCCTTCTAGTGTTTTATTCTAAACTTAAAATGCATTGACCAATGCACGTAAAGGAAAAGCGCAAAATATGCTTACAAGAATGAAATTAACAGGCAGTATCAATATCACAGTGCAACTAACCGTTAAGAGTATGGAGCTGCAGATCCAGAGCACAACACTTGAGTCTTCCCTGCAAGGAAATCGAGATTAATATACGTGTGTCTGTGTCTGGTGGAAGAAGAAGAAGAAGAGAAGTAGATGAGGAGAGAGGAAATATCTAGGATGTCATTAAGCCGACTCAGCATTGGAATGGCCCCCAGGGATGCACTTTTTTTTGCGATGCGATCGGTCCTAAAGCTTTTTAACATGATTATCGTCTGGGAAGTGTCGTCTTGTCCACCACACAATGCTATCTATCCAAGTATCAATTGCACCTGCACATTGCACAACATCCGATGATAGACATGGACGCGGGAAAAAATGTTTTTATATATATTATTTGACACCGTTTTGATCGCATATCTAAAGCAATCATATTATTATTATTTCATCTTGTCGTGTTTCATGCTTCTCCACCACCCAATTCTTTCTTTCTAAAATACGATCGTGCAGTCCTATGTTTAATTTGGAAAAGGTCTTTAGTGTTTATGCTAACATTTAACTAAGTCGTTTATAATTTAATATATATATATATATTATTATTTAGTAACTAAGTCATTTATAATTGAAGAGAGTGATTTCATAGGATAAAAAACCGAACCATATAACTCCTAGCTCCACTCTTACTTCATTTCACTCTCATGTAGGCTAGTCTTTATATTAAACTAGACTCTTATTCTCACTTAATGTCTTCACTTTTTGTCTCTTTTCGTAGTCTTAATTCCTTGTACTCTTAATTCCTATGATTCATTTACTTTTTGAAATAAAATAAATAAATAAATAAATTTATATTTTAAAAATAACTATTACCGATAATAGATTAAGAATTTATATTCTAGTCTTTACTTTATATAATTTTTTATTATAAAAAATATTCATTCTAATATTCACTCCACTTCATTAATTATAATATTAAGTTGGGAATACGAATAAAATTACCAATTTATTCTTATTTAGTTATTAATTACAATATTAATAAGGGTATAATTGATATAATATCTAAGCTTTTTATTCCCACTACAAATGAAATAATAAATTTCACATTTTATTAGATAATATTTATTCACAATTGAGCAGAATTAGAAAAACCATAAGAATTAAAATTCCCTCATTATTTTTTCAAGTAAACAGTAGTAGACAATTGAGAGGGAGTAGTTATTTTACTCCTCCCTATCACCTCCAAGTATACAGGCCATTAATTTATCCTTAAGCCCTTTCAATTTGCTCATTATATGTAAAGAATTTATAAGATCAACTTGACTAGCAAGTTGAGCTTGGATGAAGGGAACTATTAATGATTCTTTTGCTTTTATATCAATATATGTAGCTATTGTCAACTTATTAGAATTTTTTTTTTAACTTGAAATCTTGCATCAAATTGTCTAAGTAAAAATTATAGTGTAGATATGCATTGCAAACAGTGAAATGTAATCAAAACAAGTAAGTGTTTTAAAAAATGGTTTGAACCGAACCAAGTTGCATTGAAAGCAATTTCAATTTGGTTCACTAAGGGTCTAGATTGAACAATTTTAAATGCAAGCCCGAAATGATATCTAACCATAAACAATCGTCACAAGACACCATAGTGAGGCCCTTGAGGCTAGAGTTTTTTCTCACACAAATTTACAAAAGATTTCCTAAGTGCATTAAAGTTTACAATACCTTATAATTTATAATTAATCCAAATAAGATCAACTAAGGGTTTTTTGTTTCATAAGTCTAGACATTTACATTAAAATGTTTAACCATTTAAACATAAGATCAATCTTCCAAATAACAAAAAGTAAATATTGTTATAAAAGCTAAACTCAACTATTGGATTATCATCACTTCCACCAAAATCTAGGTCATCATGTTCAAACCATCATAATAATAGCGTCATCATAATCATCGATACGTAAAGACAATAGTCTTAAATAAGAAAGCATATCATAGACATAGACATAGACATATGCCATAATAGCGTGTAAGCATATATACATAAACATCTAATGCACTTAATGGACAGGGAATAAAGATTGACTCATTTGATTATCTCGTTTAGGTGTTGGGCAACAAGCACAATCCAAAAACAATCCCTAACATTTAAGGAAAAAGCAATTCTTTTTAAAGAAAGTTTTCTTTTGCATAGAGGTGGATCGAGTACTTGGTACATGTAATTATGAAGGAAGGAATCAAACCAAATATAATAAAGTCAAGGCAAATAAAGAATGGTTAAGACCTTTATTAGTAAAGTAGTTGGTAGTGCTTCTTGTTTTAGCATGATATTAGAGAAGATTTATGAAAATTTATGCTTCAATAACAAACCATGAATTTACTCAAGAAGTATGCCTTGTAATGGAGTGAGGATGTAGAAAAATTATTTCAAAATTTAAGCAAGCTCTTGTGAATAACCTTGTACTTGCATTGCCTAATTTCACAAATACTTTATGGTAGCGTTTGGTTGGCATTGAAATTCGGTACTGGACTGGACAAAATTTTGTCCCTCGTCCACACATGAAGGAAGTACTGGACTAAAGACCAATTACGTACTGGACAAAATCAGAAATTTTAGTACCACATGTAATTCGGTACTAAAAATTAGGTACTGGACTAAATATAATTTTTCTGAAATTCTGGATTTGCCCTTCATACTTACCTTGAAAGAAAATAAAAATAGTAAGTATAATAATAAATGATAAAAATGTAAAAATTCATAAAAAAATAATAAAAATATTAGAAAAATAAAAATAAAGATTTAGATTTTGAAATAGGATAGATAAAAATCTAGGAGAAAATTTTTCAATAAAAATTTAATAAAATTATAAAAATTTAATAAAAATTATGAAAATTAATAAAAGTTAATAAAAATTATAAAAATCATAATAAATTAAGTAAAAAAAGCAATAAAAATTTATAATAGTATAAATGAGTTGAAAAATAAAAAAAATGAATTTTTATCACTTAGAAAAATCATTTTCTTAAATAAATCCAAAATTGGTGTTTTTCCTTAAAATTATCATTTTAAAAAAAAATCAAATTATCAAGCCTAGGTTTAGATTTTTTAGAAAAATCCTAAAATGGTAAAAACATAAATTAAAAGAAATTTCATAATTAAAATTCACAAACACACTAAAGTTTTTCAAGAAAAGCGAACTACAGTTTATTTGATCTTGAATAGCAGGTATGTAGGCACCCATTTGGGACAACCCTAAAAAAGGAATAAAAAATATTTTCCTAGCATAATTCACTTAAAAACACAATAAAAGACGACAAAAATAAAATAAAAGATATTTTGAGATAAAGTAAATTTTAGGAGATTATGTGGTAACCTTAGGGTTTTAATAGGTTAGCCTCTAAACTTAGAAACTCCAGTTTTCCCCTTTCCTCTTTTCACAAAAAAACGAGAAGAGGAAATCACGACGACTAATGGTCCAAATTAGGACTAATCGCTCCATTAGTCTTAATTCAATCTTTCCCAACAACAGTTAGGTGTCGACTCCAAAAATAAAACGAAATTCTTTTTCCTATAATATTTAATATAATATATTAAACCTTCAAGTCATTTTTTTATAATAATATCAAATATATATAAATAACTATGATATAAATAAAAGGGAAAAATTATCAATTTTACTCTGTCCAGTTCAGTACTTTGTAATTTCAAACACTACATAACACAAAAGCCTTCTCTAGTAATTAAAAAGGGCAAAACTGTCAAATTTACTATGTCCAGTCCAGTACTTTGCAATCCAAACACTAGACAGCACAAAAATCCTTATCCAGTACTAAACAAACCAAACATGGTACAAAAATATTTTTTGTCCAGTCCTTTTTTTTAGTACTGTCCAGTACTCTTGTTCTGTCCAGTACCAGTAACCAAACGGTACCTATATGTTGATGTTGTTGCTTTAGGATTGGGTATAGGTGTTGTGTTGCACCAAGGATCATAACCCATTTTGTTATGATATGGTTGCACCAAAAATGCGACCTCTATTATCAAAGATTGTTGGCATAGAGAGAGATGGTTAGTTCAATAATAACAGTTATTTGGATGTATTTTTAGTATTTTCTTAGAACATGATATTACTATAAAATAATAATTTTTATAAAAGGAATAAGGATGTAATGGCTATTACTTTCCTCTTACTAGTCATCAACTTCTTCGTCTTCTTTATTTATTTGTTTATTTTTAGAGGAGGTGGGGGTTTGTGGTGTTGTGGGTAGGGAGGTTTAGGGTGTTTGACATTATGTTTTTTTTTAAAAAAAAAAAATTCTCTACCTTTTTCTATTTTTTTTTAATTTCTCAATTTTTTGTCATTTTATTATATTATTTAAATAAACATAATTTTATTTTATTAAACTAATTATTTATGCACTAATCACAATATAGCATGCATTGTTGATTAATATTCATAGGTAGAGATAAAAAATGGACATATGTATAAAGTGAAAATGGACATATATGTAAAGTGGAAATGGGTGAAAGTACAAATATGCAAAGTTTAATTTATCCATCTCCTTTTTTTTCCCACTTTTTAAGGGTGGTATACTTACACCAATATCACGCGAAAATAAATTCGGAATAGAATCACAATTTGAGATACCATTCCCATGTTTATAAGGGCTTTTAGAAATAGAATTATGATACCTTGAAATTGACAATTCCAATTTCAAGGAAAATCACAATTCTAATTCTACTTTTAAGGAGATGGAATCACAATTCCATTCTCTTTTATCAATGATAATTGCTTAAATAATATTTTTAATTCACTAATATATATATATATATATATATTATATTCACAAATTAAAGACAATTTTGATAATTTCTTATGTATTAAATGTGACATTAAGTTTATTGATGGCCTCATCAATTACCACCCTAAGGTTAGGAGATGGTTGACTCAATGTAAGTTGTTACCTAAGGGGTTTTTTCCCCTTGATTTTTCTTTCTTCATTTTCTTTTAATTTTTGAAGTTTCTAATATAATATTTGATTTAAAATACTTGGTATTTTTTATTAAATTAATTATTACAGGTATAGTATTTTACTAAACTAATTATTTATATACTAATCAAAAGATAATACATGTTTGCTGATTAATATTGATAAGTATAGATAAAACACAAGTAGGTGTATGAAGAGACATAAGCAAAATGAGGAATATGCAAAAGTCTAATTTTCTCCCCTTCCTCCATTTTTTTTTTTTTTTTTTTTGCTTTTCTAAAGGGTGGTGGACTCACACTTAGTTTCATAATATCTTATGACCTTAAGGTTAAGAGATGATCAACTATGTGTAAATCATTACCAAAGGTTTTTTCCCTTTAATTTTTCTTTCTTCCTTCTTTTTTTATTGTTATTTTAGCTTTTGTAGTTTTTACAACAAAATGTTTAATTTAACATACTTAGTAATTTTTCATTAAATTAATTATTGCAGTTATATTATTTATTAAGCTAATTATATACAAATTAAAAGATTGCATGTGTTTGCTAATTAATATTGATAGGTACAAACAAAATATAGGTAGAAATATAAAGTGCAAATGGGTAAAAGAATAGTTGTGCCGAGTCTAATTTATTACTAAGGTTAGCAAATGGTTGATTATATGCAAGCCATTACCTTGATGTCACATTTGGTAAGCAAGATTAAAATTGCATTCTAGATACCATCCTCTTTCCCATGTTTTGAAAGGCTTTTTAGAAAATGGGATAGCGATTTGGCGATTCTAGCTTAAAAAGGTGACATCGTGATTTTACTCTCTCTTATTAATAATAACCTATTTAATTCATTAATGTATATATATAATATATGTTGGTTAGAATCTAGAAGAGAAATAATTAACAGAAGTTTAATAGTGTACATGTATACATATAACATCCCAAAAAATCAAGAGTTACTGCTCACCATATCCTAAGACATATTTAGACTATCAAGTATATGTGTATTACTACTTTCTAGGATTTCATTGTCCTTCAACAACACATCTGAGATTACTTACAAAATTTCTTCTCCAAAAAAATGTCTTCACCAATATTCAAACTCCCCTTTACTAACCTATCTGCTGTTGCAAATTTTTTTTTTCATGGGGAACCCTATAAAAAAGAACATTGTTAAACGTTGATGCAAGCTTCCTACATACTCTTAGAAAATGTGGGCACCAATCATTATATCTTGCTCCTTCCTTGATCAATTTGATGGCTAAATAGGAATCAGATTCTATTATAACGTTATCCATTTTCATTTCCTTCACTAGGCATAATCTATGCATAGTAGCCTATAGCTTTGCCTCTATTGGTAAAGTTCTAGCAATTTCCATGCTTAAACTGTTGGTTATTCTCTTTCCTTTTTAATTGGAAACAAATAACCTCAAGATATGGTCCATGAATCCCATAATATTAGGAACAATATTATCCTACTAAATTGGAAACAATAAATCCCACTAAATCAGGAATAATAACAAATCCCACTATATCAGGAAAGATATGTTCCAAATAATTCCTAATTTTGTGGAACAACTCATTGATGGAATGAGTTATAAATAAGAGAATTACGGGGTCCCTAATCCTGCTCACAACTGCAGAAAATACACCATCTATATTGAGTGAGTTAAGGTTTAGAAGCACCAACCGTAATCGAGGTGCAAAATCATTCTCCACCGAGCAGGACACCTATTTGCTTTACAATGGCAAGAGGTATGTAAAGGATCTATTTTGCTTCCGCTGCTGCATATGATTAAGCAGCATTGAATAAAGTTTATATGTTTTTTAACATTTGGTATCAGAGCTTATTAACACCTCTGCCTTGCCCTATTGAATTTTGTGGAGTTTAGCTTTGGTTTTAATTTGTCTGCTTAGCAGTGTTTTAATTTTCTGGTGATTGATGGAGATTAGAAATCGTTAAGTGATGAAATTTTATTTCTCATGGCCTTTAATGCTGTTTGGGT
>JBBMOL010000705.1:0-84600 GCA_037954665.1 Laguncularia racemosa
TATGACCTTCATATCAAAAAAAGGTGGGTTAAAAGGTTTCCCCAAAGCTCTATAGCCCTTACATTTTCAAAAAAAGGGATCTCAACCCTTCGAAGCTTTTGGGTGGGTACCTAATCGGCCTTGACGAAAAATTTTTCACTTCACTCGAACTTACATATGGCTCCCCATCCTAGGTCCTAAAATTATTTGGGGTCTTACCTCATCTAATTCCCAAAATTTTGCATGCACAAAACTCAATAAAAAAAAAACTAAACTTTATTAAATCCCTAGATCACGAGTAGATACAAACATTAGTGCAAACGATATTTTACAACAAAAAAGCTAATTAAAGATATCTAAAATGAAGATTTCAGAAGGTTTTAAGTAGCTACCCACTATGAGGTCCCAAAGTAGGGGTCGCCATCCTATCGAGTCTAATTTAAAAATTTTTTTCTATCTCCCTAATTCAATTTATATTAGATCTTATGCTCATAAAATTTAAAAAATCCTCGACTTGAACTAAAAATTCATTATCTATTTAGAGTCGCCACTTAATTAGATTTGGGAAAAAATTATTGAATTAGAATTAATTGAGCGATTAAATTCTAATCTAAAAACTAGTCAATGAAATCTTTTTTTTTTTAATAAAAAAAAGAAAGAAAAAATAGAGTTTCCCTCGACTCGGGACAGTCCTATTAAAATCCTAAAGTTACCACCTTATCCTTCTAAAATCTAAATTTAAATGATTTATGTTATGATATCTTTTTTTTAACATAAAAAAGAAAATACTCGAAAAATGATGCAACTATTATACTAATAATGATTCGAAAATATTTTTTTTTTTTTTTTAGAGTTCCCCCATGAGGGTGTCTACTACCCGCTATTCGAGATCAAACAAGTTGTATTCGCTTTTCATAAAACTTTATGGATTATTTAATCTTAATTATGAAAACGGTTAAAATTTACTTATTACCATTTAAATTTATTATTAAAAAAATCTAAGCCTAAGTTTTATTATTGATTTATGAAAAAACCTTTTAATAATAATTTTTTTTTAAAACACTAATTAACACACATTTATTAAAAAAAAATTCTAGGTGCTAAATTTTATTTTATTTTATTATTATTTTTATTAATTTATTATTATTATTATTATTATTATTATTATTTTTACTATTATTATTAAAAATTAATACTAAATAATAAGTAAATAAACAAAATAAACAAAAATAAAATTTAAATAAATAAATGGTGAAATTTAGCTAACCTGGAGCAGGTTGGATTGGGTCGGCGGGTCGGCTTAGGTTGGGTCGGGTTGGATCGGTTGGAGCTCCTCGACGGTGACATTCCGTAGTTGTTAATGGAGATCAATAGGTAGATTCCTAGTTTTCAAGGGTGAGAAACTAAATGGTGGTGTTGGTTTTCGTTGAAAAACACCCTAAGGGGATTCGGGTGACTACAGCAACAAGATCTAGAGAAAGAGAGAGCTTTGGTGGACTTTTTTTCGTATTCACCTTCCTTTTTTTTTTCTTCTTTTCCCCTGATCTCCGCTTTTTCCATTTGTGAGGTGATCGTTGCCAATCGAGTTTTATATTTATAAATGCTTGTTCCTAATTCTAACTACGTTGCAATAGGCAAGTGTACCTACCGTAACATAATATAGTGTCAAGTACAAGGTCGCCCCATAGAAAAATTAAAACCAACTACAAAGTACAACTCTTTTCCCTTTTAAATCAAAACCGACGCTTAAATATGTTGGTTGAAATTTAAAATTACTCTAATCAAAAAACCCAAAACTCGTCTAACAACAAGGGGTTTCTGAAGATTTATAAATTAAAAAAAAGCAACCTAGATTTTTATTCTACCCCTTTTTCTCATCATGAAAATTCATTAGTTTTTTATGAAGATTAGCTAGTTGACTTTTTATACTGTCGAATTCCCTAGTCAAGTTAACTACTTTTTTTAAAGTATTTTAAACCCCTATCAAAACCCGGGTTTTTCAAAAAAGGATCTCTCCTTATTTAAAAAAGCAACCAAAATTGCATAAAGAAACTAAATTTCCCAAAAAAATAAATTGATGTAAAAAAAACTCTTTTTTTCCTATCTCTAAAGAAAAATCAAATCTTTTTAATTTTCATTAAATCTAACATAAAAAGCAATTTCTAAATTTAACTAATTAAATATCACAAAAAAATTCATATCCGGATCAAAATGAATCTAAAAAACAATTGAAAGGAAAAAATTAAATTAATCAAAAGGGAAAGGGCTAACAACTTCGCATTAAAAAACCAAATTTTAAATCACATAAAGAGAAGTTTCAAATAAATCAAGTTTTTAAGTTTTATTTCCCCAAAAATTTGACAAACAAAATAAAATTTAAACTAGAAGAATAAAAAAAATTTTCTTTAAGTCCCCAAACCCCCCCTTAAAGTTTAGAATTTTCTTTTTTCGGGGGGTCTTAAAAACCCTTTTCAATTGACGGAATCTTCTTTCCCCCCTGTTTTATGAAGTCAGAAAAGGGTAAAAAATTCGAAAACCTCCGTTCTGGGGCAACAAAACGGTCTATTTATACATGTCCCCGGGGTTGGGAAATTAAAATACACAGGGGGAACAGAGTAGTGTATCTCTTTCGTGACCCCCGTCCCTTTTTTCCAAGCGCCCTTATGTAAATACACGAGTAAGTAAAAGGGAATTTACATTGGTCGTGTATTTGAAACATAAATTTTGCACAGCAGCAAAATTTAAAGATACAAAAGCAAATTTACATGGGCTTTATCTCACCGGTACTTTCCAAACATCCACTTCAGTATCCCAAAAAGCAAAGCAGGGGCGGAAATCTCGCTTGTGTATTTTCCCAAAAATTCTTTTTTTCACATGTTTTTTAAACCAATTCCTTCCAAACTTGTTTCCAACCTTAAAAACCCCTTTCCCCTTTTAGCCCCAAAATACCGAGAAAATCCTAAAATTTTAAACATTCTTTTCCTTTTAAGAAACCTTTTTTTTCAAAAAATCATCAAAAAATTTCAACAATAAACACAATTTCTTTACCAAAAAAAGGGTTTATTTTGCACTTATAAAAACTTCCCCACACTTAACCCTTTGCTTGTCCCCCAACCCAAAAAAAAACTTTAAATTTAAAACCCTTCCCTCTTTAATCATGATTGTCTTTACCAAATAATCTCCCTAAAAACATTAGAAAATTTTTAAAATTTAATTTTTAAAAAGCTCAATGCAATCCCTAAAAATCTAATGAGTGTGCTTCTCCCCTTTAAATAAAGAAAGTATTGAAAACAAAGATCTTTAGTCAAATTTCTAGGAAAAACAGAGTCTAAATTTTTAACCCTTGCCCATTTAACAATGGTTTTCCCATAAATCAAAATTAGACACAAAAAATCAATTAGAGCAAAAGGAAACAGGGTACATTTCAACCACCACTAAAGGGGCTATAATCTTCTTTTTTAAATCTCTCTTAGTAAAGCAATCAAAAAAGAAAATAACATTGCATCTATTTTTCCCCTGGATTCCTCCCCCTTTTTGGTTGATCTTTTAAAAGTTTTTAATTTTTTTGTAAAATTCCCGGTTTCATCCTTTTTTTTTTTTTTTTTAAAAGAACTTGCAACCCGTTTAACGATTTTTCAGCTGTTTACCGGGGCTCGTCCCCCCAAGAAAAAACCGAATGTTTTTCCCCCTCAATTGAGGGGTTCCTATGGGCTTTAATTTAAACCGAGTTACAGGACCCACTAAACTCTTTTCCCCCTTTATGGTATTTCATTTTGAAAACGGAAAAATTTCCTCGGCCCGGCCGACCCCGGGCCTGACGACCTTAGCTGACCGGGTTTTTAAAAGGCCCCCCCTCGAACCCTCAAATCCCTTAACTTTTAATTTTGACAAGTTAGTAACAAAGTCAAACTTCGCCTTCTAAGGGCCCAAAAAGCTTGCCCATACTAACCAACCCTTTTTTTTTTCAAGTTTAATTGCTTTCAAAAAAATTATTTTTTTAAAAGAGATCTCTAAAAAGGGAAACACCAAGAGAATAATTTCTTTTGGCCCTTTTCATAAAAATTTACATGGCTCTCAAGATCATTAAAGTTTTCACAAAGGGATTTTACCCCATAACTTTGACTAAAAACAATGTTCCAAAGAAGAAAAAGGTGACAGCACAACACTTTTTTAGGGGAAATTCATCATTTTAATTTGGTTTAAAAATACTATGAAATTTTGGGCAAAAAGTTTTTAAAAATTTCGTTTAAAAGCAAAAAGAGAAAAACAAAAAATAAAGGGAAAATTTTTTTGAAAACCCCTTTTAAAATTTTCGGGCACCACCCCCTTACCCAATTTTCCCTTTTAGATCCCCCCCCACACTTAAATTTGGGGAACCATTTTTCCCCAAATTTCTTTACCCTTTTTTCAAGAAACGTAAGGGAAAAATAAAAAGGGGGTAAAAAAGAAAAAATAAAAAGAAAAGGAAAAGGGGAACCACTCCGGGGATTAAAAACCGGGTTTGATGGAAACCAAATTTCCCCTAGGGCAGCATAAAATTCGTTTAAGGAAAATAACCCTTGGGCACCAATTCCCGTTTTCCCTTCTTGGGGAAAAGGGGTGGGACTATTTTTCCTTTTTGTAAACCCCCTTTTGGGTTTAAATTTTCAAAAAGGGGTCTTTGTGAACCCCCTAAATTTCCAAATCAAAAAGGCCCTTAAAAATTTTAGGGGTAATTTTTGTTAATTTTACACAAAGAAAAAATAATAGGACTTTGCTTGGGTTTTAACCGAAACAAGGAGGGGGTTTACACTTGGGGTAAACAAAAACCCAAGGGTACCCAAACCGTTTCCCCTTTTTATTTGTGTATCCGGGCCCATTTAAAAAAATGCACAAATTACCAAAGGAACGCTCAAAAATCATTTTCTTGTGGTTTTAGTCTATTTCAACCCCCCTTCCGGGGCCAACAATTTTAACAAAAACAAAACCCAAAACATCATAAAGGGGGATAAATTCGAATTTTGATTCTAAGAAGCAGTGGGATATTTTAAGTGATCAAAAAAAACAAAGGGCCTAAAAAACCGGGTTTTCCCTAAGAAGAAGACGGAAAAAAAAAACACAAACAACTTTGTTTTTAAAGAAAACCCCCCAAAAACCAAAAACATAAATTTTCTGTTTAAACCCCAACGGGTCGATTCCCTTAAATTTGGGCGCCACTCAAGACTTTCAATCTTTACATCCCTTCACATGAGTTAAAAATGTCTACAGATCTATAAAACAATCGCCCCCAAAAATTTTTGGAAACACCCCAAAATAAAATAAAAAATAAAATCATAAAATGCAAGAATGACAAGGTAGTCCGTAAAAAAAAAAAACCGAGCACCCAAAACCTTTTTTGGAAAAAAAGTATTAAAAGAAAAGAAGAGGGAATTTACTTCCTTGAACCCTTTTAAAACCCGGAAGAATTTTTATAGTGGGGAAAAAGGACAACCACGTTTTGGAGGAGAAAGAGGGGGAGTGAGGGGGGTCAAATACCTTAAGGGAGAAGGGGGTCGTTTTAAATTTGGCATAGTGAAGTGAGGATTCCTTTTATAGTACGAGCAAAAAAAATTAGATAAAACACCAAATTAAAAAGGGGTAAATGTATTTTGGGTTTTCATGAAAATTGGGAACCCTTTTTTGGGGGTTAGAAAACACGAACGGACCTTTTTCATGTATCATGGGAGACAATCTATAGGTAAATACACCCCCCGGAAACACAGCGTGTACCTTGTTCGGTATCGGGAAGAGCTAACTAGGGTTAAATACACAAACCAGGTCCCAACGAGCGTGAAACCTTATTTCGTTATCGAATTTTTGGGTCCCCCTCTGTGGGAAAATTTAAAACCCCAAAAGGAACCGGCGTGTAACCCAAATTTCGTGTATCCTGATATTTACAAAATGAGCAAATTTGAATTTCAGGGGAGGCAAAAACCAAAGTTTGAAACCCCCCCTTTTTTGTTTTGGGAAAAAGGTCAATTTAGACACCCCCCCGGGCTTGTGTGAGAAACGGGATACACACTATGTACCCAAAAACGTCGTAAAACCCCGTTTTTTTCAAAAATTTACAACCTTACCCCTTCAAAGGTCCCCCCACCCCTAAATTTTCCCCCACACTTATAGGCTTAAAAAAAGCTCTATTAAGGCGACTTTAAATAGAACCCAAAACTTGGTTGGGCCCCTTTCTGAAACTTCGTCCTGCACAAGTTACCCCCAAAACAACTGATGATAAAAAAAAAAAAAAAAACTTCCCTAATTTAAAAAGGGTTGCCTCCAAAGAGCGCTGTTGCTTAACGCCCGTTGCTCGACGTAATGAAACCAGTGGAGCTCAAATGGAGATGAAAGGGGTTTTAGCCCCCTCCTTTTTTTTCCAAAACTGTTTTGTCCCCAAAAAAAATGCTTAACCCTTTGCCCCATTCCCCTTTAAAAAAACCCCTTTTTCCCTTGGGAGATTTTACAACCCAAGAAAAACCCTTCTTTTGCCATAAAATGGGCACTTCTCCCAATTTAACCTTTTTTAGTGCCCTTCAAAACCCTTGCAAACAACTCAAGATGGTGGGCCCCACTCATCAAAAAATTCCCAAGAATGAAAGATCATCCAAAGTTACTTCTATTTTTGGTCTCCTACCAAAACCTAAAAATAGCCACATGCACGTTTAAAATTTGGCTGGAGGTTGCATAATCAGAAAGGCATGCTCGATAAGTGAAGCTAAAAAGGGGCTTTGTGAATTCTTTTTTTTCCCCTGGTTTTGGGGTGCATGGGGAATCTGAAAATACCCCCCAAAACATCCCATCAGGAAACGGGTAAAAATGCTTTCCCCAGAAAAACCTTTTTAAAAGCTTTTGGTCCACAAAGGGAAAGAGGAAAAAAAGCCTTTCGAATGCGCCCATTTATTTGCGAAATCAAATAAAAGCTCCCACCCCAGTGATAGTTCTCATCGGGTGAGTTCTTTTTTTTTCATTCATTACATGTCAAATCGCCTTTCTTGGGAACCCCCCCTTAAAGGGGCTCACCCCATGAGCTATCAAAATCGGGTAGATCTTTTCCTCCCATAAAGCAATTTGATGATTTCCCCTTTTTTCCCAACATCTCTCATTTTTTGGTTTTTAATGGCATTGGGGGGGGTTGTACCACTGGTTTTGAAAACGATTTTCCCCTAAAAAATTTTGTGTGCACAAAACGAGGGGGCAAATTTCCCCTTTTAAATATCTGCAATTTTCCATGCTTTTTGGTTTTCCCTTGGGGTTCCCTCGGGACATCAGAAACCTTTCCTGTTGATTTTGATCCAGTTTTGCTGCAATTGGGACTGGAAGTTTAGAATTTTCTTCCAAAAATGCGTATTAAAGGTAGTTTTGGCAGTTGTTTCAATTCTACTAAAGGGGTTTTCCCTCAATTGAAGTTTTCAATCCCCTAATGGGGTTCAAATCAAAAACCCTTCAAACTCTTTCTTCTTTTAAAACTCGGATTATTAAAAAATTTGTTTGAAAAAATGCTCTAATCGCCATATTTTCCCAGGTTGCCTTTCCCCCATTCATCAAAAAAAAAATTCCAATGCATCACCAATCGATAAGTCTTGTAATGAAACTGAAAAACCAAGTCAAGGGAGTCGATTACATAGCATGTATTTACATGGGGGGGAAGCTTTGTCTAAAGACGTCAGGCATTTTCACTTGACCCCCTTCCCTTTCCCATTCTCAAACAAAATTTAACCCTTTCCCCTCCCCAACAACAATTATTGGGTCTGCATAGCCAAAAAAAGGGCCCCCCCAAAATAAGAGGGACCCCCACTCTGCTTCCATGTCAAGGAAGGGGCGAAAAACTGCCCCGGGGGGGATGAATTTCCTTTCCCTTCACTAATACATTTTTTCGACTACTTCCCTCTCGGGAAAAAATTTTTACGATCGGGTCCCGGGTTTAAATGAAGACTCATTTTGGTCGGTTTCAGCTCTCCAATTTCCTAATTTTTTGGGAAAATCCCTTTTATGGGCCCCAAATTTAAAGCGGCTCCCAAATCAGCCAATGCCCCTTTTTTCAGATAAAAATTTCCCTATCCCGGCAAAGGGGTGGTAATGCCCCCAAAGGGTCTTTTTAAATTCTTTTGGGTTGTGCGAATTACCGTAAAAAGCAACCCCCTCCTAAAGTTACAGTGGAAAAACTCTTCAAGTTTTTTCCCCTTTTTTTTCGATAGCAAAATCTTTTCCCAAAAAATTTTGGGAAAATCTTTGGCATTTGTTATAATGCCCAAACCCGTGGGAAAGGTTGGTATGCAATTGCTTTGGAAATTTTCCTAAAAATCTCCATAAATTTCTCAACTGTTTCTTTTCCCTTTTTGATTTGGGGTTTGGAAAAAAGGGGCATTGGGGTTGGGATTCTGGGGTAATGGGAGTGATGTTTTTTCTTTAGGGGAATTTTTTCTGAATGCTTTTCCCCCCCCCTTTTTTGAGAACTACTTGTTTTTTTTTCTGGTTCAGTCACCCGACTCTCTTTTTCTTTAAAACCCTTTTGGTTTGGGATTCCTTACCCCCCTTTTGTAATGTGACACTTTAACAGTTTTCTAGGGTTGGTTTTTCCCTGTTTTCCCCCAAGTGAACCCCTTTAAATCTTCCCTTTTACAGAAAGCTTACTACTGAAACCAGGGGCCTGGTTTTTAAGATTGTGTATTGGGTGCCCCCAATTTTTTTCCTCCGGTTGAGTCTTGGGTTTTTTTTAGAATCAAATCTAAGGGTCTTTTTTCTTTTTTTTGAATCCTTGATGAATTTTTTTGAGGAAAATCTCAATTGGGGGAAATTTTGGGAAAATCTGGACCATTGGGGCCCTTTTATAACCTGGTTTGAGGATTTGGTTTAAACCCTTTTAAAAATTAAAGTTGTTTGCCCCAAAAAAAATTTGGGGTTTTTTCTCCATCCTGGGTTTTTAAATATTGCTGTATGGATTGTTTTTGGGGGCCCAATTGGGTTTCCCCAAATAATCCACTTGCTCTGTTTTTTCCCCCTTTCCCCACCCACCTTAGGGTTTTCCCAATAGCCAACTTATGTTTTTGAGACAAACCAAACCAAAGATCTTTCTAGATAAAAACCTCAACTTTTTGGGCATTATAGAAGTAGCCACAAACCACTTCAAGGAAAGCCCTTTCCCCCCATCTTTTCTCTAACCCCCACCATGGGGACCAAACATTAAATTTTTCGCAACCATTCCTTTTAAAAAGATCAAACTTTCCCTTTTAAAGGGGTTTTTATTTTTTTAAGATCCCTAGCCCGCGGCATTTTTTAAATGTTTGCTCATTTGATAGTTTTAACCCCTTATAAAATATTTGAACTTTAAAACCACTCTGGATCCCTGGTGTGGGGATTTTTTCATTTAAATCCTTTAATCTCTCCCCAGGTTTTTTATCAAACGCTCCCCTTTATACTGAAGATAAAATTGTCTCAACCCTTGGGGTTAGCACCCTTTTGGGAAGGGGGGAAGAATTTGTCCCTTTAAAATTTTTTAATCAACCTTGCCAGTAGTAAGGAGTTCCCCGGGAAAGAATTCAACCACTACTTCCTTGGGCCCTTTTAAAAAATGGGAAACAAAGGGGATCGGGATTTATCACAAAATCCATTAAATTTGAAGGTATCGCATATCTCCAAAAGAGTTGGGTATGTGCATTTAGATCTTCATCCCCGTAAAAACCCCAAATTGATTTTATGCGCAAAACCCTTAAATCACGGGAGGGTTAAGTTTAAAAAATTTGCCTCCACTTTAGGAAAGGGCATGCTAGAGCCAAAAGCCCATCAAGCCTGGGAAAATCAGAATTGGTTTTTTGGGGGCTCATTAACTCGACCATCTCTATTACAACCAGTTGAAGATTCGGGGATCCACAACAACATTTCCTTGAATTTTACTCTTTAGTAAAAATTATTGAATTGACAGGGCCTTTTTTTCCTTCAGTGAAATTTTCCTTGAATACCAAAAGATTTTTGACTCATTTGAGGTTCTTTTTCCGATTTAACACCCAATAATTTTCCCCTGACCAAGATTAAAAAAAACAAGTTCCTTTGGGGAACCTTTTGGTTTAAAGCAAAATGTAAACATAATAATAATCAATTATGAACCCCCAAAATTTTCAGGAAGAAAAGGAAAAAAAAAAAGAAAAAAATTGGGTTAAATTTAAAAAGTTAAAAAAATTTTTTCTAATATTGGCGTATCCTCGCAACGGCCAAAAATAAAAAATTGATCGTTGCCCCAAATCGAAGTTTTTTAATTTTTTTTAATGGGCCCGTTTTCCCAAATTTTAACTACGTTTTAATAGGCAAGTGTTCCTACCGTGGGCGGGAATATAAATGTCAAGTACGGGGCGTCCCATTTGAGAACCTAACTACTAGTACAAAAATTTTTTCCTATTACCTAACCCAAACCCCCTTAAAAAAATGTTTTTTGAAACTTTTAAATTAAACCCAATTTAAAACAAAAAAATCGCTAACAACAATGGGTTTTGAAATTTATCAATTTAAAAAAAGAACCTAGATCTTATTTTTTAAATCCCTCTCTAACATTTTAAATTTATTAATTTAAAGAAAATTGGGGAATTTGACTTCTTTTAAATGTCGAATTCCCCTAGTCAATTAAAATACTTTTTTCAAATATAATTTAAACCTATCAATCCTAGGGTTTTTCAAATAGGATCTCCCTTGTTAATAGCCCAAACTAGAAAATTTTCTTAAAGCCCCATGAATTTCACATCAAAATTAAAATTTATGTAAAAAGAAGACCCCCCCCTTTTTTCCCCAACTCCAAAGAATAAACAAATCTCATTAAAATTTCTTAAAACTAATCAAAAAGAGCAATTTCTCAAAAAACTAATAGGAAATCAGCCCAAAAATTTATATTTCCGGATCTAAAGAATCTAAGAAACAATTGAAGGGGATGCAATTAATCATAAGAAAAACCAACAACTTTGTATTAAAAAACCCAAATCTTTATCACATGACAGAGAAGTTTCAAAAAAAATCAAAATTTTGAGTTTACTCCTCCATAAAAATTTGGGCAAACAAATACAATTACCCGGAAGAATAAATAAAATTCCCTAGTCCCCAACCCTTAAAAAATAGAATCTTCTTCTTTGTGGTCCCCTTTAATCTCCTTTTGAATTGACGGAATCTTTTTTTCCCCCACTGTTGTAGAGTCAAGCAAATATAAAAAATTTCGTAACCTCCTTTTAGGGCCCAAAAAACATCTATTTAAAACATGTACCCCCGGGTTTTGGGTACATACACGAGCGGATACACCCAGTAGGGATCTCTTGCTTTCTTCCAACATCCTTTTTTTGAATAACCCCGAGTAAATACATGGGGGTTTTACATTGGTTGTAATTTTTAAAAAATCTTTTCACAACAGCAAAACTTTAAAACACAAGCAAAAAACATGGGCGTGTAATTTTCTCGTGTACTTTCCAAGACACCACTTTTAATATACCAAATAAAGTAAATGGGCGTGTTAAACTCACTCGTTTACTTTCCAGACATCCACTTCATATAAAACCCCAAACAAAAATAAAGGGCGTGGGATCTCGCTTTTGGACTTTCCAAATTCCTTTTTTCCCTTTACAAATTAAAAATACCAATTTCCCTTTTTAAACTTTATCCGGGCTCTTCCCCAACTCCTTCCCTTAAGCTCCAAAATACTCTAGAAAATCCTGAAATTGACATTCATTTTCCCTTAAACATCCTTTTTTTTCAACAAATCAAATTTAAAAATTTAACAAAAAAGCACAATTTCCCTTTCTCTAGATAAGGGGATTTTTCGACTTAAAACATGAGGGTTTAGTCTTATTTATAGACTCCCAAAACCAGCTTGATAAAACTTGGGTTTTTCCTCACCTTGAACCCATCACCCTCCCTTTTCTTCTTCTTTTTTTTCCCGATTTGAGTTTTAAACTTTCAAATTTTTTGTTTAAAATTTGTGCTAATTTTATGATATTTATCTTCTTTTTTTCTAAAGATTTGTGGATTTTCTTAAAATTTTTTTCGAAAAGGCTGGATTCTTTCCCCCTCGCATCCCCCGTCATTTTCAGCTGAAAAGGTTTTAAAAACGAATAAAGGGACCAAGCGCAGCCCTCATGTTGGGCCAAAACCCCGGGCCCGTTGACAAAAATTCAAAACTCAGTGAAAAAAAAAAAATGGCACAAAGTGCCTCCCGTGGACTTTGAAACCCAAAGACCTGCCCCCCACACGAGTCCGGAAACACACACAAAAAACCAACTAACGAGCCAATCCCATTTTTTTTTTGCACGCAAATTATATCAATAAATTTGTTTTTCTTTTTTTTATTAATTTTTAAACATAAATTTTAAATTTAAAAAACCCAAATGTCTTTTTCTATTATTTTTCTACCCTTATTTTTTTATTAAATTTTCTTATTATTTTATTTAATTTTTTTTTTTCTCCTTTTTTATCTATATTTAAAAAAAAATAAAAAAAAAAAAAAAATAATAATAATAATAATAATTATTTGGAAAAAAAATGGGGGGTTTACACCCTGGATTAGGGTGATTTAAAGAACGTTTTTAACAAATACTTCCCCCAAAACCATTGGGGATGAATGGAAGTTATATACCATAATTTTGATTTGGGAAAAAGATTAGTGGCAGAGAAAGAAGTGAACCCAAACCACTTAAATTTAAATTCTTTTCCTAAATTTATATATGTAGAAAGATGATTCTAGAGCAAAGAGATTGTAAGGGGGTTAAAGCCAAAATATCCCAAAATGAAGTCGAATCCTTCTAACTATCCAAACCCATGTTAAGGGGGGTGGAAAAAAAGGGAAAATTTATTTGGGGAAATAAAAGAAAAAGAAAGGATAGAGGAAAAAAAAAAAATTTGGGTTTAAGAAAGGAATAACCTTAAGTAAAAAGGGGAAAATTTTTTTTGTGGGGGATTCAAGAAAAAGGGTAAAAGGCCCTAAGAACCAAAAGTAAAACATAGTTACAAAAACTCCTCCCCAGGGAAATGTAATCAAATTTCCCTTTTTTACATCCTCCAAACATAAACCCCTAATCAGATGCACCCATTGTTAAAACCTCATGAGTAGAAGAAAGATGAATGGCTAAAGGTGCTGCTTCTTTTTGTGGGAATTAAACAAAAACAAAAAGAGAGGTCTAAAATTTTACTATTTATTTTTTCCTGTGTGTAAGTAAAGGGGGCATAAGGCAGTTTTAAAATACACCAGTGGTCAGGGAGGGAAATTAGACATCCCCAAATTCCCAAAAGACAACAAGTCCTCCAATATGGGGAAAAAGGGAAGAACCCTAGATAGGGGGGCCCGGACAGTACTTACTATCCAAAAGTTTTTCACTCTAGTAGCCAAAAAGCACCAAAAACTTTTCCCAAAAATAGACCCCTATTTGCAAGTACTCCTTTAAAAAAAAAAACTCCCGCAAAGCCTAATTTTCTTATTTAATTTGGTTTTCAAACCCAAAAATTTTGTGTCTTAAAACCCCTTTATGCTTGTATGTGGTTTTTTTTTAAATGTTTTTTATTTATTGGCTTTAAATGTTAGTATTCCCCTTTGTTAGGGAGTTTTAAATAGGGAAATTTTAGAATTGGATGGTGGAAAATAGAGGGGGAAGGTGAAAGTCCAAAAAACTACTAAATAATAGAAGATAAAGCCTTTACATAAATTTTTTAAAAAAATTTTAAATAGCTATCAAAGTACCATCCACCAAACAATTTCCCTAATATGGTTGTAAACTTTAATGGGGTAGAGGGATTCTTTCAAAGTTTTTAAAATTTAAAATATAAAAGACCAATAGGACTACCTACATATGAAATGTAGGGAGGAAAATTTTATAACTGTTGTAACTACTGAAGTGAATGAAAAGATTAAAAAATTTTGGAGTAGGGCCCAGTAGGAAAATTTTCTTATGTTTTTCCCAAAAGACCTGCCGATTTACTTCTAGTTAAAGAAACTAAAAACTACCTTACTTAGTACAATAACAACCCCTAATAATAAACCCATTTATAGAAAGGGGCTTGCTTAGAAAGTTGAAGAAACAACATAAGGGCCCATAGAATAAAGGTTTGTAAGACCTAGTTTCCAAAGGGGCACTAGTTTTTTTTTTCAGAAAGAAAAACAAAAACATGAGATCATTAAGATTATATAGGGTTTAACCCTGTCACATTAAGAATAAATATCCCCTCCCTAAAATAACTTTAACTAGTTAGAGAGAGCTTAGGTATTCCTAAAAAATTTGATCCAAGATTGGATACCACCAAATTTAAAGGGTTAAAGAGGAGGTATCCTAAAAACCTTTTCGAAACCCCCGTATGGGCATTATGAAATTTTGTGATGCCTTTTTGGGTTTACAAAACCCCAATGGGCTTCATGGACTTGATGAACCAAAGGTTTAGGGATTTCTTAGATAAGTTTTTAATTGTCTTTATAGATGATATTTTGATTTATTCTAAAGAAAGAGAACTGAAGACATTAAAATTTTGGGTTTTTAAATTACAAGCAAAAAAAGCTATATCCAAAAATTTAAGAATTCAATTTTATTTGATAAATAGTTTTCTAGTTTTTGTGGTTAAGAAAAATTGTCTCAAAAGCCAAAAAAGGTGGAGTTGTAGTGAATTTGCCTAGATTGAAGAGATTACAAAATGAGAACTTTTTGGGTTTTGAGGTTAATAGGTATTAAAAAAAATTTTTCCAAAATAGCAACCTTTTCTCCAAATAACTTAAAAGAAAGTAAAATTGATTGGGAGATATTACGAAGCCAGCTTCTAAAACTTAAGGCAAATTAAATTGTTAGCCCAAAACCTACATTACTCAAAAGTGAAAAGAATTCCCCCAATCTATAAAACCCCTTTTAAATCAAGGCTAAATTTTGGTTTTGATGTAAATGGGTAGGTTAACTTAAAGCCTTTTGTTAGTTTTAAATCATATCAAAGAAATTACCCTACCCATAACATTGGGAAATAGTGGTAGTAATTGGCATTGAAGTTATGGGGGCACTACCTGCATGGGGGGGAAAAAACAAGATTTTTCCCTTGACCTGTACATCTTTAAACAAAAGGACTGAATAAAGTAAGGGGTGATTTAAATTGATAAAAGGACTATGGTCTTAGATATAATGCCATCTTGGAAGGCTAATGGGGAGAAAAAAACCCTTTATTGAAGAAACGGGGTAATCTTCCCACTTCAATTACCTCTAATGAAGGTTAGGGGGTTTATATGCACAAGTTAAATTGGAGATTTTTAAAACAAAAGTAGGAGTGAAGATGGCCAATTTACCAAAAACCCCTTGACTCGGCAAGCAAATTAAAGGGCACCTCAAATAAAATGTTGACATTAAAAGAGACAAGAAAATTTTAAAGAAAAGAAAGGCTCTTGAATTTAGTATTGGCCGGAGGAGTTTTTGAGATATAAGCCCAAATTTGTTACAGAAATTTTTAAATTGAATAAGGAAAAATTAAAAAAGACATTTTCGGTACCCCAATACATCTTAAGAAAACCAAATTGTACAAAGATTTAAAATTCACTTTTTATGAAGAACTATAAAGGGGGAGAAGCCAAATATTTTTCCAAATGCTTGTAAGTTAAAGATCAAGAAAACCCGAGGCCACAAGTGAGTTACAATTTTTACCTCTCCCAAAAAATGGAAGTGGGAAACACATTACAAGGGACTTTATAAAACCCAACCCAGACCAAAAAAAACATATTTTGTATGGGTAAAGTTGAAAAATTAAACCAAATCACTTATTTCTTACCTATTACCATTAGTTATACCTTGGGTAAGTTAGCACGATAGTATATAAAGGAAATTGTAAGATTCCCATGGATTTCCATGAGTAGTGTGTTTGATAGGGATACCAAGTTTTGGGAAGATTTTAGACAAGTTTTACATAGGGCATTGGGGTCCAAATTGACTTTTAGTACTACATTTCACCCTTAAACTAATGGGTAGTCAGAAAGAATTGTATAAATCATAAAAGACATGTTAAAGGCCTAAGTTTGGGGTTTTGTAGGAATTAGGATGAGCATTTTACTAGTAATGGGATTTGCCTATAATAAAATTATAAAGCAACTATACAAATGACCTCTTATGAAGCTTTATATGGAAGAAAGTAACAAATCTCCATTACATTGAGAATAAGGTAAGAGAAAGATAGGTGTTAGGAACTAAGTTAGTATAAAAGGGTTTTGTTGATAAGTTAAAACTAATCAAATAGAAGATGCATTAGCTCAAAGTCACCAAAAGAGTTATGCTAACAAGTGGTGATGCCCATTAGAATTCCAAGTAAGGGAACAAATATTATTAAAAATATCACCTACTAAAAGGGTAGTCGGGTTTAGACTAAGGAGGGAGTTGAATCTTAGATATGTGAGACCTTTTGAGATTGTAGACAAGATTGGCAATGTTACATATTAGTTAGCCTTACTATTAAGTTTGGTTAGGGTGCATGACATTTTCCAAAATGTCCATGCTAAGGAATTGTATATAACTCAAATGAAGTAACAACCTTGGAGCCATTGAAGTATAACCAATCTCACTACTATAAAGCAACATGTCAAGATTGTGGATACAAAAAAGTAGGTGCTAGGAAGACGAATCATTCCTTATGTGAAGGTGTAATGGATCAACTAGACAAAAAGAGAGGCTACTTAGGGGTTGGAAGAAGAAATATGGAATTAAGTATCTAAATCTCTTCCAAGACTTAAGTAACTTTTGAGGACAAAAGGTTTTATAAGAGGAGGAGGATGTAAAACCTTAAAAAAAAAATTTAAGATAAAAATAAATAAAAAGGGGCATGACAAGTAAATTAATGATAGTTTAACAAAAGGGGTATTTTGGTCATTTGATGGGAAGGGTATAAAAGGACCATTAATAGGTCACTCTAACCCCTTTTCCCCTTTCTTCAAACTATCTCCCTTAATAGAAGAGGATAAACTACTAAATCCTATGCATTAATGAAATTCCACACTGTAAGGGTATAAACGAAAATTTTCTTTTCATCATTTTCATACATGTAAGATGATTGGATGTTCGTTTTCTTAATTGTAGTGTTGAAGAACTTTAGAGACTCAAGATTTTTAAGTGGGATTCCGATTGTTGGAATGATCTAGACAAGTAAGCAATTAAACTTGATGGCATCTAGTGTTATGATGCTATGAATACCATGAAATTAAATAGAAATGTTAAATCATCATTAGATTTGGAGAAGATTGAATTTTGGGATTTTAGGAAGAGGATTCAAAGAACAACCGATAAGTATATGGTTAGATACATGCCCTTTGTACCTACCTATACTACATGGATGAAGAAATTAAAGTTGGTGGGTTCACAGTTAGGTATATGCCCATGTACCCATATATAGCCACATACACGACCCCTGTATTTGGGTATGTTGTGAGGCAAATATGTACAGAAGGATTACAACCATGTACATGACTATATTCCCTACTCGTGTTCTTTTACATAGCCATGCTCCTTGTAAACTTGCTTTAGGTGTTTTCTTTTTCCTTTTTCTAGGTTTCCATAAATCCTAAACCACTCTTACAACTCCAGTAACATTACCAAAGTAGGGGAAATGATCCAATAGCATCTAGTTAACATAATTAAAAACTTGGACAATACTTTAGGATAGTATTAAGGTTAGCCCATTATATACACAACAAGTTCTAGTATAATTACTAGTTGAGGACAATTGCATTTGAGATTACCCTTCCATATATGTATAATCTTTGTGTATTTGCTTATACTTGTTAAGTTAGTTAAAGGAATGAAATTAATGATATATTGGATGGATAATTGGTTACTATTTGTACTTAGCTCGACCTAAGGACCCATAGTAGTAAAACCTTAGGGGATACCCTTCAATCAGTATGTGGTGGTATTCCCTATAAAGTTGCATACTGAAATGATTCAATGGTTTAAGGAGGGACTCATGGGTGTTGAGGTCCATAATGACAATTTTGAACACCATACTATGTACTATTCTATATTATATCGAGTGTGGTGAGGTTATGAATACTCCTTTATTGTGTGAATAGCCTAAACGAAATAATAAATGGTTGCTTGTTTGATTATTGCATTGATGCATGTGTTTTAAGATATACTTAATCATGTGCATGTGTTTTATGGGTTATGCGTGTTAAGCATTAGCTCACTCTTTAGAAGCCTTCTTTTCAAATGCAGGTAAAGGTGAGTTTTGCATCGCTTGATGAGGACTTAACAAATTATACACATGATGGGAACAATGTAAAATATGTGTACTATCATGATGATTTAGAAGTGAAGGAAATTGCACATAGCATTATGATTGGATTTAGAGGATTTTAATTCTATCTAGAAAATGAGACAATGTTTATCATTTAAATACTATATAAGTGGTACTGATAAATTAGTTTTCATAAGTAGTGAGTTGATAAAGGCATATTTTACTCATAATTTATTAAGCAATTTGCAAGTATTCATTATTGATTTTAGAGAAATCACAAGGAAATGGTACTTAGGATGGCAAAGGAAAATCAAAGCCGCCGGCCTTTATGGCCGGCTTAAAAGAAGGGTACCGGCCTTGGACCGGTCTTGTTTTAATTGCATCTTCTCGCCTCCCCTTGCATATATATAGGTCTTAGGTCGATTTAGAGAGGAACTTTTGTCAAATTTTCGTGTTCTTACAGTAGTTTTAACCTAGTTTTAAGGGAGAATTGTGGAGATCAAATCTTGGAGAAAACTTTGTGATCTTGGTGGAGATTATCATCCTTTGTGAAGGATTTGTGGAGTTCCTTGCAATTAAGGTATTATTTGTATTGTTGAATTGGTGATTTCTGAACTTTATTTCTTATATGCAATTCAAGAATTTGATCCAACCATTGAATATGATTTTTTTTGCACGAATCTCCTTGAATCATAATCATGTCTTTATCTCCATGAATTGCTAAGTCTTTTCCTTGGGAAATTGGATGAAACTCTAGAATGTTAAAAGGATAATTGTAGCCATGTTATATGATTAGGAATTATTAGGATTATTCATTATTGCAATTCCTTTGTTTTCAATTATAATTGGTCTTTGATTATAATTGTTAGAAATCCTTTTGATATGGGAGTTGATTAGGATTTGTTAGGAATTCTTAATTAGATAGATTATCAATACGGGAGTTGCGATAATTGGTTTAATTAGAGTTTATGGATGGCGCAATGCAATGTTTCCTGTTAATTAATCACTAAGGGATTAGGGTTAATTGATTTAGGGCATTAGTTGTTTGTAGCATTGGGAGGTGTATGAACATAATTTTGATTCCTTGGTTAATTGGAGACGCGGAAGCTGACTAATTGATTTAAGGTTTAACATCCTTAAAAAGGATTTCTAAACTCACTTGAATAACCTTATAACCACTAGTTGATATAACATGGTAGCAGTTTGATTAATGGATCTAGGTGAATTCTAATTTCCCGCGTTCATAATTGATAGATTCTTCATAAAATTCTCCTTGTTTGCTTTCAGTTAAATTTTTAGCTTAGACATTTCAAAACCCCTTTTTAATCTCCTAGATATTGATAAGAATTTCCATAGGTCTAGTAATCTATTGGTTCCTCGAGGGATCGACAACCTTAAAAGAAAAAAAGTAGAGTTTTAGTGAATGCTCATCAATAAGTTTACAGGAATGATACCATATGCTTTCTTTTATGTTGACCTGTTTAAAGAAGTAATGTGAAGGATCATATGCTTGCTAATTGCCAGTGAAGTTTAAATGGGTATTTTTCCTTTAGGACTGAAGATCTACTTTTTGGGAAAAAAAATTCTTAGGTTAAACACTTGGATTAAAGTTTGTTTCTCTAGATTAGTTGGTTAATTTTGAGTATAGTACTCTAATCACATATTCCCAGTTTGGTTTGAGTGGTGGGCATCACAAAGTAGTTTAGTCAGAAGTAGAGATGACAAATGTTCAAGTTTGTATGATAATAAAAAAATTTTGTACTTTCTAGGATGGATTTCTTTCTAGTTTTATTTTGCTTGAGGACAAGCAAAAGTTAAGTGTGGGGGGGTTGATAAAAAGGGATATTTTACTCATAATTTATTAAGCAATTTGCAAGTATTCATTATTGATTTTAGAGAAATCACAATGAAATGGTACTTTAATCATGTTTATTTTTACATTTCAGATGTTGGAGGACTTTGAGTTCAAAACTTAATCAATTTGGAGAGATTGCATATAAATTGAAGCATGAAAAGATTGAAGGATGGCAAAGGAAAAATCAAAGCCGCCGGCCTTTATGGCCGGCTTAAAAAGAAGGTTGCCGGCCTTGGCCGGCCTTGGACCGGTCTTGTTTTAATTGCATCTTCTCGCCTCCCCTTGCATATATATAGGTCTTAGGTCGATTTAGAGAGGAACTTTTTGTCAAATTTTCGTGTTCTTACAGTAGTTTTAACCTAGTTTTAAGGGAGAATTGTGGAGATCAAATCTTGGAGAAAACTTTGTGATCTTGGTGGAGATTATCATCCTTTGTGAAGGATTTGTGGAGTTCCTTGAAATTAAGGTATTATTTGTATTGTTGAATTGGTGATTTCTGAACTTTATTTCTTATATGCAATTCAAGCATTTGATCTAACCATTGAATATGATTTCTTTTACACGAATCTCCTTGAAAACATAATCATGTCTTTATCTCCATGAATTGCTAAGTCTTTTCCTTGGGAAATTGGATGAAACCCTAGAATGTTAAAAGGATAATTGTAGCCATGTTATATGATTAGGAATTATTAGGATTATTCATTATTGCAATTCCTTTGATTTCAATTATAATTGGTCTTTGATTATAATTGTTAGAAAACCTTTTGATATGGGAGTTGATTAGGATTTGTTAGGAATTCTTAATTATATTGATTATCAATAGGGGAGTTGCGATAATTGGTTTAATTAGAGTTTATGGATAGCGCAATGCAATGTTTCCTGTTAATTAATCACTAAGGGATTAGGGTTAATTGATTTAGGGCATTAGTTGTTTGTAGCATTGGGAGGTGTATGAACATAATTTTGATTCCTTGGTTAATTGGAGACGCGGAAGCTGACTAATTGATTTAAGGTTAACATCCTTAAAAAGGATTTTCTAAACTCACTTGAATAACCTTATAACACTAGTTGATATAACATGGTAGCAATTTGATTAATGGATCTAGGGTGAATTCTAATTTCCCGCGTTCATAATTGATAGATTCTTCATAAAATTCTCCTTATTTGCTTTCAGTTAAATTTTTAGCTTAGACATTTCAAAACCCCTTTTTAAACTCCTAGATATTGATAAGAATTGCCATAGGTCAAGTACTCTATTGGTTCCTCGAGGGATCGACAAACCTTACTTTTAAACCACTCTATTACTTGATACGACTAGTGCACTTGCTGCAATTTACGCTCCCATTTTATATATACGTTCTGAGCGTATCAGATGTAAAAAAGTACTTATGGATGTTAATTTGTGGATTTTAAAGTAAAGCTCAATTGGGCCACTCAGTTATGTTGATGGGCGATTTATATGACTTTAAGAATGACTAATTTAAGAGTTATTAACACATCTTTACCCTATAAGGATACGTGACAGATTGTAACATCCTAAGTTCCAAGGCATTATAAGCTCTAAGGACTAGTATTAGTGTACAGGAGCAATATACTAACAACGAGTGATGGCTACTCGTGATAGATTTCGACATCTTCTAGGACTTTTATCTATTTAGACTTTATATTTTAGACTACTTACGATCTACATTGGACCTTTATTGATGTGCCTAAAAGGGGGGTCAAGCACAATCAAATAACTATTGATGAATTCCAATCAATACCCACGTCACACAAGAAGGAAAAAACCCTTAATTCCTCAAGAAATCCGAAATGATGGAAAACCAAAAGGATATAAAGAACAATCGATGGCTAGATTTTCAATGAATGAATAATAGAAAATGAAATGAGATTCCAATTCAAATCGAAAAATCTCCAAATCTGAAATTAAAACCCTAAATTCACATGAACAAGAACAACATAAATTTAACTAATTCCTCACCAGATATGACGCACTAGTTTGGATTTAGGATCAACTTGTATTTGTTGATATTACTCACAACAAATCCAAGTCCACTCGCTACAATTTCACACTTGAAATTGATAAGAGCAATATGCTTGTAAGAGGTACTCTCACGGCACAAGATTTTGTTTTTCCAAATGTTCAAAAAGCTCCCTAAAAAAACCTAATTAGCAAGTTTTATACTTGCTCCCTTTGGGGGGTTTAAAATGACTAGGAAATTACAACTATGCCACTATAGGGGGGCCCGGTCCTAAGCATAAATTACAACCAAATAAAATGTCCCATAAGCTTACAAAGTAAATAGTTCAAAATAAATTACAAATACAGAAAATAATTTTCAACAAGCTAGCTCCAAAAATGAAAATTCGTTGGTTCAACCTCATCTTCGGTTTTTAGGTTGGTCCATAGATAACCCACAAGCTGAGTCTTACGAGTTTGTCCATCTCCTTGTAAGCCGAATAAGTATACCTGTTGGAATATACAATACATGAATAATATAATAGAGGTTAGATAAAAAAAAAATTTTCGGGGTTAATCTGCTCGAAATGGGCCCTCATCCCCAAGATTCGAAAACCTTTAATTTTTGTCCTAATGATAGGTCTTGTCGGATTTTGATTCCTATCATTTCTCGGGCCTCAAAAAGATTTGTCCTCAAATCTGGCAGCTCAAATGCAGCAGAGACTCTTTTTTTCTAAATCAATCCATCTGATGGAGTATCCTACGAATCCCAATACTGAAATACCATAGTAGATGTTTGTTTTTCTTTCCTCCATTTCTAGGGTGTATCTCATCTTCAACACAAATAAGGACTCATTATCTACTGATGTCTCCCCTGTCTAAACCCATTCCATCGAGTTTGTTTCCTCTTTTTTCCCGACTCATCTATATGATGCTGATCTTCAGGGTCTTCTAATGGTTGACCCAACTGCTCATTACCCTCTGAAACCTCTAAAGGTGAACATAACTGTCTCTGAACAGTTTGGCCTTCTAATGATTGACTCATCTGACTCTATTCCATCAACATTACCTTTTTCCCCTCAGAGATGTTATTTTGAATCAAAGCCTTCTTAGCCTCGGATGGTCGTTTAAAATCTGTGCTGGACATTATAGACTTCTGAAGGTGGCATTAGGATTAAAGAATAATTCGCTTACCCCCTTTGAAACAAATGGGTATTTCTGAACCCATCATGTAAGCCCCCTCCATCATATAACCAAGGTCTACCAAGAAAAATATGAGATGCAACATGGGCAAGATATCACACTCAATTTCATCAAAGTACTTATCCCCCACACTGAATTGGTACCCTAGCTCTCTAGGTCACATGTAAATTCCCCTGATCATTAAGCCAATGCAATGTAACGGTTCAGGATGTGGAATAGTTGAAAGCTTTAGCTTCGATACCAACGATGCAGCTACTACATTAGTACAACAAAACCACTATCTATTATAAGGACACACAAATTTCCTTGTACCTACAAGAAGTATGGAACAAATTTTCCCTTTGTTCTTCCTCCTTATTAGTAAATGTACTTAATGAGCGTCGCAATACATTAGCATAGTGAAGCATTTCACTCAACATTGTGGAATTAAAAATTAAATCAACACATGAACAATATTTCCCACTTCCTTCAAGATCACGGTGCAAACAATTTTTTTAATCTCCACAACAAAAAACAACATAATACTCAAGGTACAATTATCCTTCACTCAACATACAAACTCCACAAATTTACACCACCACTTACACCACTACATACAAAACTACACTTCACGGTGAAAACAATTTTTTTTTACTTTCCACAAGTCACCCCCAAAGGGCAACAATACAAATGCAGCACTCCACCCCCACAGCAATAAAAAAGAAATGGCAACAACAACAAATACACTCCCCTTACACCGCAACATACACACATATACGGCAACAAATTCAAAATTGACACCCCTTAATGCAACTTTTCCACAAATGTAAGAATCAATTTCAAATTCAAATGAAATATAATCAATACCACTCATTAAAATTTCTTGAAGTAAAGGATGTGTTTCAATTCAAATTATTTCCTCTTCTTCCACACAAACTCAAATATGGAAATTGTACACTTCCACTTCCAATTTGCACAACACAACCCACACAAACACCTTCACACACACGGTGCACTTCTCCACTTCTACCCAAAATTTATCAACCGCAACTTACATAAGAAGGCAGCAAATTAAATTGAAAATCAAACCACTTCACTAATTGCAACCCCTCCACATTTGGTAAGATGCCCAATTTTTCAAATTCAAACAAACACACTTAACTCCTTTTACTCTTAATGCTTGTTTTGAAATCAAATAACTTCCCTTCTTACACACTAATCAAATCTGGAAATTGCAAATGTTCTCCCTAATTCTGAATTCAAAAAAATTTAAAAACCACAATTCCTCTTCCTACAAAAATTGCACTTTCCCAAATTGCACTAAAAAAATGCCACTATCTTTCCTCTTCCTTCAAAGGTGAAGTCCCCCCAACATAGAAGCTTCAACAAGTACTTCAAGATCACTCCAACATGCAAACAAATTCAACTCCTACTTGAGACAATTCAATTTTCGCAATTTTAAGGGAAAAAAAAACACTAATTAACAATGCTTCAACTATTTGAATCCCAAATTATGGAATTCAATTCAGGAACTTTCTCTTCTTCCTTAAACAAGTAAACTCCGGCAAGATGAAGATAACAAAAATCAATTTCCGAAATCTCAATTGCAACAATCCCTCCTCTTAAAAACCCCAAGCTCTGATACCAAAATATGATGTGCCTAAAAGGGGGGTCAAGCACAATCAAATAACTATTGATGAATTCCAAACAAAAACCCACGTCACACAAGAAGGAAAAACCCCTTTAAATTTCCCCAAGAAATCGAAATGAAAGGAAAACCAAAAGGATATAAAGAACAATCGATGGCTAGATTTTCAATGAATGAATAATAGAAAATGAAATGAGATTCCAATTCAAATCGAAAATCTCCAAATCTAAATAGAACCCTAAATTCACATGAACAAAAACAACATAAATTAACTAATTCCTCACCAGATATGACGCACTAGTTTTGGGGTTAGGATCAACTTGTAATTTTGTTGATATTACTCACAACAAATCCAAGTCCACTCGCTACAATTTTCACACTTGAAATTGATAAGAGCAAAAATGCCTTGTAAGAGGTACTCTCAAAGGCAAAAAGATGTGTGTTTTTTCCAAAAATTCAAAAAGCTCCCTAAAAAAAACTAATTAGCAAGTATTTTATACTTGCCCCTTTAGGGTTAAAATGACTAGGAAATAACAACTATGCCACTATAGGGTGGCCGGTCCTAAGGCATAAATTACAACCAAATAAAATGTCCCATAAAGCTTACAAAGTAAATAGTTCAAAATAATTAAAAATACAGAAAATAATCTTCAAAAAGCTAGCTCCAAATGTAATTCGTTGGTTCAACTCATCTTCGTTTTTAGGTTGGGCCATAGAAACCCACAAGCTGAGTCTTATTGAGTTTGTCCATCTCCCCTTTTTGAAGCCGAATAAATATACCTGTTGGAATATACAATACATGAATAATATAATAGAGGTTAGATAACAAATAATTTCGAGGTTAATTTGCTCGAAATGGGCCCTCATCACCAAGATTCGAAAACCTTTTAATTTTTGTCCTAATGATAGAGTTATTGTGTAGTGGTTTATCTTAATATAATTTGGGGAAAATTTTGAATTGTTTCTTACCATTTGTGGAGAAGCTTCTTAATTGTCGAATTATGTTGTCGTTGTTGTGTTGGAAAAGGAGTGAAGTGTGTTTATGCTACATCGTGAGTGAGTGTGTGTAGTTTAAGGGTTTAAAAAAATGGTGTATTGTGTGTGTTGTAGTGGGGGAAAGGGTTTCTACATCGTGGTTGTATGTGAGTGTTTGTGCAGGGGGAAGGTATGTTGTAGGGTTTAAGTTTTGAATTTCAAAAGAAAAAAATTAAAGTGGGAAGTTATTTTGTTTATTGTTGCTTCTACTTATTGTTGCTATGATTACAAGTGAGCCGTGGGTATGTGAAGTTTAAGTGAAGTATTTTTGTGTGTCTTAAAGTGATTGAGACGTAGAGTAGTGATTGTTGTTATTAGCATGAAAGGGTGATTGTAAGGTGCACTACATTGCTTTGAATTGTCTTCATAATTCAACAAATCAAGTCAACAACCATGTCGAATGATAGTGTGAATAAAGGAATTAGCAATGAGGCCAATAACCAAGTTGGTAGCGGTTAGGGTCATCGAACTACAGGTGGAAGAACTTTAGAGGAGCAGCTTCAAGACTTTACCACCATTGTTGCTACATTAGTAATAAGGATAGATAGATGATGATGCCACAACCACCAATGGCAAATCCTCAAGCAACCACCACCTAAGGTAGCTCCTCAGAATGTTCAAGGAGAAGCAGTTGGAGGTAATATGGGAAGAAGATGATGTGCCTAAAACCAAGATTAACACATGCAAAACCAATTTAAAAGACAATCAAACTAGTTCAACAATTGCACAATTCCTCAATATTTATGAACCAATTCTTAAACAATGGCATGATCAATCTTAATTTCAAGTATGATGATGCTCTGTATACCAAATAATGTTTGCCTGAAACCAAGATTAAGCACATGCAATTGGAGCAATTTATAAACCCTAATTCACTTGTTCAATTTCGGTTTAACTCTACTAGGTTTACCGTGAACCCTCATATGAAATGCAATGAAATCCAAATGCTTTAAATTGCAAATAACAATTCCACAATGATAAATTCCTCCAAAATAACAATGATCACAAATAATTCCATGTGAATTACACACAAAACAGCAAGAACCAATTGTGTGATCCACTTTCCTAATAAAGTGATCCACGGTTCAAAATGATGTTAAATTGAAGGTTAAAACTCAAAGGCTAAAACCAACCAATTGAAGCAACAAGAAATTTGATTACAAATGCAATCAAAATTCAGTCAGTACACTTCCAAATCAACCCTAGATACTACTCACTAGAGAAGAAAGGAAATTGGAACAAGGTATATTTGATATTACTCACAAATTAGCCTTTGAGCCACTTGCCACAACCTCAAATTAGGATTTGAAATTGATAAGAGCAATTTCAATTAGGAAAAACCTAACCCTCACACGTAAAAGTGTTGTTCTTTTCTGAAAAATTTCACTTTCTCCCAAAACCCTACTTAAGCAAATATTTATACTTGCTCCCTTTAGGGTTAAAAAGTCCACAAAATTACAACTACGCACTTTTAGGATGGCCGGTCCTAAAAGATAATTACAAGCAAATGAAAGTGTCCCAAAAGAAAGACTACAACATAAATAGTCCAAAGAAACAATTACAAATACAAAAATTATAAGAATCCTCAAAGAGACAATGCATCGAGGCGATGTTGATCACAATAGGCCATTGGATGAGAATCTGATGATGTCCCTAAGAGATCAACAAATGATAGTCATTTAGCATCCCGTGAAGAAATATTATTGTACCTGTAAGATTATTACTCAAATATTTATTAGATAAAAGAAACAATGGTAAAATATGAGTGATTTGAATCATCATCCAAATTGAGTTCTGTAATCATGTAGGTTGCTAGAAAAATTCCCATCAAAAGAGTGGAAGGAGATTATCATGCTCTTAGGAAAGAAAGAGATGATAATTTGGGGCTAATCTGTACCCAAATAGGGATTTCAAGCCACCTCAGGGATTGGAGTATGTAAAACTGCTAATGCATTCATTTGATGGCACAGGGTTCAACAAAAATGATTACTTGGATTAGGAAGACAAAGTTGAGGGTCTTTTCGAGTGTTACAAAATTGACGATAACACCAAGGTTCGTCTTGCAGCTGTGGAATTCATAGGTTATGCTACCTTATGGTGGAAGAAATATGGTAATCAGCAGACGAAGGGATGGAGAGGCTAAAATACATACCTGGAGGGACATGGAATGGGTTTTTGAGGAAAAGGTTCATACCTAAACATTATAGGTAGGAACTATTTATGCGTCTTTAAACACTGAGACAGGGAGGCAAAACAATGGATGACTACGTACAGGAGTTTGAGACGTTGATGATCAGATGTGGATTAATCAAGCCTCCTAAACAAACCTAGCACGATTTATGTCTAGGTTAAAATATGAGATTGCTTATGTTGTTGAGCTGCAAAGGTATAGTACACTATGATGAGGCTATATAGTTAGCCTTGAAAGTGGAGAGGCAGAGGTGATCCAATCCATTCCGACCACTAGTAACAGGTATGGTACTACTACTAAACTTATGGGAGCAGATGGTATAGATAGGTGGACAAAAGGGAGTGGGCGAACATGCTAAGGCTGTAGACAGAATTATCCCTAGCATTGATAAAGAGAAAAATGTTTCTAGGACAAGTAAAGAGGTAATTGGATTTGATTTTAAGCAAATAGTACCGGGGTCAACTAGTGGGAAGATGCACTAGATTAAATGTTTCAAATGCATAGGATTTAGACATATGGCTGCATAGTGTCCCAATAAAAGGGTGATTGATTGTTATGGAAGGTAACGAAGAAGATGATGAGGAAAAAGCTGTTGAGCCTATAGATTTATCCTTAGCCTTGTAGGAATATTAGATGATTAGAACATTGAGATGCATGAAGACAAAAAGGGTGAAAATTACTTACCTATTAATGTGTTACATAGGGTTATGACCTTATCTCCATATCTTAGGGATATATAGAGGGAGAACCTGTTCCACACACCTTATCGATTCGAGGTAACCTATGTGTTCTTTTCATTGATGGTGGTAGTTACACTAATGTCATATTTGCTGCATTAGTAGATAACTTATAACTAGCCACTTGCCTACATCCAAACCCTTATAAATTGCATTGGTTGGACAACCAAGGTAGCTTGCATGTTACACAGAGGCAAAGGTGCCATTCAGTATAGGAGATAGATACGGTAATGAGATTATTTGTGATGTGCTTCCTATGTGTGCCTTTCATATATTGTTAGGTAGACCATGGTTATTTGATAGGAAGGTATTACATGACCAGTTCAAAACACTTACATATTTCAGAAGGATGCTTTACGGATTGTCTTGACTCCTATGTCTCCATCTGAGGTTCGCTCTTTCTAAGAACAAATGAAAAACACCACGGGCTCTTCCAGTCCTCAAAGCCAACAAGCAAACACAAACACTGGGTTTTAGTCAAGAGCAGATCCCCTTAGATTTGAGGGCAAATCTTTCAGAGGCCCGAGGAGATGATGGGAATCAACCTTATGGTTCCAAAAGTGGGGAAACCTACTTGGATGCATGAGCCTAGAAATTTATATATCGCCATATTTATTCTAATAATACTTTATTTCTTTTTGCACTTTAGCAGGTACATTTATTGGTTATTACAAGATGACTAAATAAAATGCACTAAGGATCCAATTATAGGACATTCTTGGACGTGCATCTAACAGTCCACAATGGGTTCAATTGAAGTGAAGAACCGACCAATTGAAGACTATTTGTACTTGTAATTTTTGCTTTTGGAACTTGCCACTTAAGTGGCTTATTTGTAATTTGTTGTGTATTTTTACCCCTAATTGGAACAAGTATAAATACTTGTTAACTAGGGTTTTGAGGGAGCTTTTTGACCATTTAAAATTACACACTTCTTTGCCGTGAGGGATCCTTACTTGCAAATTTTCTCTTAATTAAAATTTTTACAATGAAATTTTAGTTCTTGGGGTAATAATAGAACACAATCTTCAAAATTTTTTATTTAAAATTTATTTTGTAAAAATTATGAATTTTTTGGGTTTTTTTGGGTTTAAAGTAATTAGGGTTAATTTTGGATTTTTTAAAACACTTTATTTATGGAATTCTTTTAAATTTTTTTTCTTTTCCCCCATTGCTACTTATAAAAATTTTCTTTTTTCCTCATTTCAATTTAAACCAAAATCTTTAATTCCTTAAATTTGGGGCATTGGGGAATTTGTGTCAAGCCCTTATTGTTGGTTTTTTTTATAATTTTCTTTTTAGTTTTTTAAAATTTAATTTGTAAACACTCATATTTTTTTTGGGATCAAAAACAAACTTTTTTAGGACTTGGGAAACACCCATATTTGGGTTTTCGTTTAATTGATTCTTCAAAATTTCAATTTGTACTTTAATTTCCCCTTACCATCCCTTTTTGGGCTTTTTCTTTATTTTCTTTTAATTTGAAAAATTTTTTGTTAATTTTGGAAATTTAATTTTTACTTGGCAAAAATGAAAATTTAAACCTTTTAACAATAAAATTGGGGATTTTACAAAATTTTAAAAAAATGATTTCCCAAAATCTTGGGAAAAATATTTTAAAAAAACCTAGTTTCAATTTTTAACCTTTCATATTCCCACTTAAATAAGAAAATTTTGGGGTGTTATAATTTTATAATTTTTTCCAAAATTTTAAGACCCTTACTTAACTAAAACCAAAAGGACTTCAAACTCACATTGAGTGTTTTAATATCATATTGGGAAACCCCAAAGAATCATTTGTTTTTTTTCATTCCTTTTTGCTTATTTTTTTTTTTCTTCAATTTAAATACTTTTTCAATGCTTTTAAACAAAAACCCCAATAAACAAAAGATTTAAAGCAAGCATTAAATTGGTTTAAAACCCTTTAAAAAACGGGGATGTAAAATTTCCAAACTGAAAAAACAGTGGGGTACAATTTATGGGCGTTCCCCAAACCCAAAACCCTTTCAATTTAGGGCGGCTGCATTATTCTATTTTGAGCTTTTTTTCCCTTTTTATTTTAAAACCCTTTCTTTATTTTTCTTTTATTTTGGGTACTATAAAAACCTTTGGAAAGACAAAACAAGGGCAAAATTTTATATTTTAAAAACAAGTTAGAGTCCCTTTTAAATCTCTTTTTCAAACCCTTTTTAAAAAATTAATTTGGGGAGTGAAACAAGATTTTGTTGTCCCTAACAAAGGCGTACTAGGGCCCATCCTTTTGGTATATTCATATCGGGAAGGTTTTGGGTTTTTTCTTTATATTGTTTTTTGTTTGATTTTTTTTCTTACAAATTCATTTAATTTTCTAGAATTTTCCTTTCTTTTAATTTTAGCTTTCTTTAACACCACTTCACCACCAAATCCCCTTTTTACAATTTTCACATAACCCATTCATGTTTGGGAAACCCTTTCCCCTTTATTTCAATTTGGGTTATTCTTAGGGGTGTTACAAATCCCTTTTCCCCGAAACCTACCCTCTTTTTTTTTATCCCCTCCTTAATCACTCTTGTTTTATTCCCATTTTAAATCACTAAAAATTTTAGCATTTAAAAATTTTTCTAAGGGGTCCCCAATTTAAAAAAAGGGAAAATTTTTTGGGAGTTTTTTTATATTACTTAAACCCCCTTTTTTGGGGGAAAACTTTTTTAAAATAAGGCATAAGTTTTTGTTTTTGTTTTTTTTTAGGGTTTTTGGTTTTTCCTTCAAATTGGAAACCAATAAATTTTCACATTTTTTTTAAAAAAATAATAATTTTAAAAAATTTATTGTTTTTACATTACTTAGAAACCTTTTTTAAAATTTAAGGGCCCCAAGAATTCATTGAATTTACATCACATTTTAAAACTTTCCCTTTACTTAACTATTTTTATTTTTAGTCATTTCACTTTTTTTAAGGTTTTAAATTAAGGGGGTTTTTGGGCAAAGAATCCAAAAAAAAGGGAAAAGAAACAAATGGGAAAAATTTTATAAAAGGGGTTCCTTTTTCCTTTGGGAAAATTTTGCAAGAACCTTCATTGTACTTGACTTAAACAAGTTATACATTTACAATCATAAAATAATTTTTAGGGTAAATTCCTTTTAAAGAAAATAAAACTAATAAATTAAAATTGGGGGTTTTTTAATTTTTAAAATTTTTTTAAAAAAAACAAACCAACATTTAGTTTTAACTTATTTCACTTTTAATTTATTGCAAATGAATGATTTTTTTGCACTAAAGCATTTTAAGGGTTTTTAAAGTTTTTTTTTTTTTTTCTTTTTTTCCCTTTTTTCCTTTTTTGCTTTAAAAAAATTTAAAAATGAAATCATAAATGCAAAAAAAAGGAAGACCGGTTAAAGTTCATGGGCTGAACATTAAAGAAAATGCTACTAACCCCTTTTTTGGTTTTTAAGTATAGGTAGATGAAATTGACATCTCCTGAAAATGTTAATGATCAATATGAATATAGAGCAAGTTCGAAGCCCCGTGCTTAGTGCAATTGAACTTGAATAATAAAGTTCATCGCAGACATTAATCAAGCACATAGATGAAATATAATAACAAAAAAAAAAGAAGCAATAAATCCATTGGAAGACAGGCCTTTCCCTTCGTCGCACGCAGGGGAAGTCATGAGTGTGTAAACCTCGAAGTCCTCACGTTCTTGTCCAGCATGCTGAAAAAAAACAGAGGCTGATATCTTTAATTTTTTTGTTGTATTGTTAAAGTACTCCGACGTTGAATGATTGATTCTATCACTTCCTTCAAATAAATAAATATAAAAAAAATTACAGAGGCATTTTAAAGAAGCGACCCTACACGCTTGCTTTTGCATCTTCCATTAGTATATGTATAGTAAATAAACAAACAAAAGGTTGGTAATGCAATGCAAGCGTTTCCAGCATCAATTTTTTCATGATTATTGCTTTTCTTAACTTTTAAACACTCCATTCAGCAATCAATAATTGCAATTAGCAACAACCTTAGTTTTCATTTACATTCCCAGGTAAATTAGTAAGATAATAAAAAAAAAAAAAAATTCCATTTTAAAGGACTATTCAATACGCACTTGTTAGTTTACTTTGTAATGTCAATATATATATATATTATATTAAAGATGGATGATGATGATGAATAGCACCAAAAATTTCCACTCCTAATTTATATGATTTTAAAGTTCTATAAACAGGCGCATGACCATATTAAAAAATATACCGCCCGTTAGCGAAACAGTGCAGCGCCATTTTCGCCTGTCGGGCTTTTATTTCTTTAATTTTGTGATATAAAATTGTATGTTTTGAAAAATAAGATAGTAAAGAAATTAAAATATAAATTATAATTTATTTTTTTATTTTTGCCAACTTCTCACATGTCCTTATCATTTAATAATCACATGTATGTTTATCTTGTTTATCAAAAAATTTTTGCCCCCCACTTTTTTTTAAATTTCAAATAATTTATTGTTTTTAACCCAGTGGGTTTTAAAGCACTTTTTAAAAAACTTTTTTAAAAAAATAAAATTTTCCAAACATACGGTTTGCGAAATTAAAAACCCCATAAAAGGCAAAAACCCCCTTTATTCTTTTTATTTTTATTATAGGGGGAAACCCGAGCAATTAAAGTTCCAAAACCAATACCCACATGGCCAAAAAATTAAAAACCAATACCAATAAAAATAAGAAAAAGGGAGTTGTCCCATCTTAAATTCTAAATTCATATAAAGTTTTTAAATAGCTAAATTTTAAAATTGTCCTTTTTTTCTTTAGTAACATCCCATACACAAGTACGTTAAATTTTTGATAGGTTAAATTATAAATTTTATTACAAATATTTTTCTTTGCCTTTTTTTTCCCAACACAAGTTGAAATTGCCCCTTAAAAAAAATTTAATGTGTAAGTGGGAACGATTATTTATGGGTTTTTCCCCAAAACCCATCCGCCCCAGGGGAAAAAACCCTTTAAGGTGTACTTAAAAGGGTTTTTTGGGAGGGGTTTTTGGGGGTTTTTTTTTTTTTTTTAAAACCCTATAGGTTTTTGGAAGGGTTTTGGGGGAAAAATATTAAAATTTGGGAAAACCCAAAATTTTAAAACTATTTTTTATATATTAAAATTTTGGGGTTAAAAAATTTTATTATATTTTTTAAAATTAAAAAAAATTTTGAAAAAAAAATTAAATAAACCCAAAAGCCAAAATCCAACATCCTTTCCCTTTTTTTTAAAATTTTTAATATTGTTATAGTTAAAGGGTTTGGGAACCCAACAAAAAAAAAAAACCCTTCCCCGGGGGACAATAATATGATTTGCTTTAAAAGTAGTGATTTGGGTCGTTTTCCACAAAAATTTGGGTTTAAAATTGTATTTCTTTTTAAAAACGAATAAAGGGGAAAAAGGGAAAAAGGGGGGGCCTTTGTTTGTAAAATCAAATAATGTTGAAAAAAAATTAAAAAAGTCAAAATATTGATAAAAAGCCTAGCAAAATTTGGAATTAAGATAGTTTAATTTTAAAAAATTTGATCATCGATGAAAAATGTTTTCTTTCCCTTTTTCTAGATAAAATGGTTTATTTTTTAAAAAAGCTTAACCCCTATCTTTCCGTACTTCCTCGAAAATCAAGAAAAGTTTTTTGATTATTTCCTTTTTTTTTTAGACAAACCCTAGACAAGCCCCTTAGGATTTAATTTTATCAATAGAAAAAAAAAAACTAGGGGGGACCCCCAATTAAAAGCCAGTTAAAAATAGACATAAGAAAAACCTATTTTAAACATGTTCATACACCTCATAACATAAATTTAACGATCATCTATTTTAAAACCAAAAACATTTTTATTTGTGTCACTGGAACTAAAAAAATTTAAAACCCAATTTAAAGGATTTGACGAAATGGTTGACAATTTTATTAACTTGCTTTGAGTAAGAGTTTAAATTTTATAAATCAACAAAGTTAATAATGACAAAACGATAAGAAGATATATGTACCCAAAAAAAAAAGAAAGAAAAATTTTAAAGTCTTTTTAGACCTTTCAATTCGTGGAAAATTTTAAAATTTATAAACCCTTTGGCTAAAAAAAGAAAGCTTAGAAACCACTTGTTCACCCAGAAAGGGACGGAAATAAAGGGGTAAAAACATAACAAGCCTCATTCCCCGGCTGCCTGCTTGTCTCCTTTTTCCCTTTTTAAATTCTCAAAGGGTTGTTTTCCAAGATTTAAGATCCCTCCCAACCCTCTAGGGTTAGTTCTATTTATTTGTTTTGGAGGGGGCAGGTTTTCTTTTGCTAGCAGGATACGAAAATATCTTTCCTTTTTAAAAGAAAGATTTTGAGAAGTGAATTTTCCCATCCACCTGGCCCCCCATTAAAACCGGTGGGGAGCAAGTGGGGCCTTCCTTGTGTTTTAAATTTCATGTATCATCCTCCGTGTCAGTGTGTACCCGGCTCCAAAAAAGGTAGTTTTCCAAAACCCCATTTCTATTAAAAAACAAAAAAAGAATTAACAAAATTTTTTATAAAAAAATTTTTGTTTTTAAAAAGGCTTATCAAATTCCCCCCCATTTTTAAAATTTGTTGCCCCCAAGAAATTAAATTAAAAACAATTGAGAAAACCCCCTCATGTTTAAAAAAGCTTTTTTTCTTTTATTCCAAACTTTTTTTTTTTTGTAATTTTATGTTGAAATTTTAAGGGTTTCACTTTCCCCCAAAAATTTTTTTTGGGGGACCCCAAATTTTTCTATAGCCCCAAAATTTTAAAAAGAAAACTAAAAAAAAAAACCCCCTTTAAACCCCATGTTTTGCCCAAAAAATTTTTTTTTTTTCCAAAAAAAAATTTTTTTTAAACCAAAAAGGAAAAAAAACCCCAAAAATTTAAAATTCATTGGATATTAGAAAAAATTTTAATCCCTTCAGCATAAAGTAAAAACATATGGTTTTAAAACCCCCTTTTTTTGATTTTTTTCCCCCCTTTTTTTTTAAAAATTTTTGTTTAAATTTAAAAGAAAATTTTTTTAAAATTATTGTTCTTTTTTTTTAATCAAAATCTATTTTGACGGGTTTTTGCCCGCATCTTTTCAGAACTTTTTGCCTTTTTTTCCCCTTAAAAATTTTTTGGAGTTCATTGGGTCGGAAAACCCCAAAATCATAAAAAAAAGTGCCCCGGGGTTTTTAGTTTCCCCACGGACCTTCCTTCCCCTAACTTTTTAAAATTTGAAAATTTTTTTTTAAAAATTTTTATTTAAAATTTTTGGAGTAATGGTTTGTTGATTTTTTTTTTTTGGGCAAAAAAATTCCCAAAGGGTATAAAAATTCCCCAAAAAACCCCAAAAATTTTAAATTTTTTTTTTCACTTAGGGATGACTTACTCTTTTGATTTCCCCAATTTTTAAAAAACTTTTTAAAAGGAAAAATTTTTTTTTAAAGTTTTCCCCCTATTTAAATTTTTAAAAAAAAATATTTTAATCCAAAAAATAGGTGAGAAAAAACTTTTTAAAAAGTAAATTTTTTACAATTTGTAAAAAGCTTAAATTTTTAAAATTTTTTTTTTAATCTCCAGATTTATGTTTGTTTTTAAAAAATTTGGCTTAAAAAATTTTTAAGGACAAACTTTTTAAAATTTCAAAATTTGAGTAAAAATTTTTATTTCTTTTCTATTTTTTTTATCCCCCCCCCCAAAAATTTGTTTGGGGAAAAGTTTTTTCCCCATGTTCCTAAAATTTTGCACGTTTTTAAAAAGGGGAAAATTTAAAAATCAAAAAAAAATTAAAAAAGGGAAAAGGGAAAATTTTGGGATTCCCCTTTTGGGATTGGAGTTTTCCCCCCTTTTTTTTTTAAAAAGGGGGTTTTATTTGTGGGTATGTACCCTTTTTGAGTTTTAAACCAAAAAAGATCAAAAAAAAAAAAAAAATCAAAACAAAACTAAAAAAGTAAAAAAAAACTTTTTTTTTTTTTTTTAAAGGGGTTTTTTTCCCCCCGGGGAAAAGGCCCCTTTTTTTAAAAATTTTTGGTTTGATTTTTCCCGTAATTAATTTAAAAATTTTTGGGGGGGATTTAAAAAGGGGGGTTTTTTTTCAAAATTTTTTTTATTGAAACCCTTTCAAAAAAAGGGGTTTTAAGGCGATGCCCCTTGACTTTTTAAAATTTTTTTTTAAAAAGGTTGCGATTTTAAATGCCCCCTGTAAAAAAAATTTTTTATTTTTTGAAAAAGGACAAATTTCCCCCAAAGATTGTAGTTTTTTCCCGGGGGGAAAAAATTTTAAACGGAATGGTTTAAAATGTATTTTTTTTCCCCACAGAAAAAATTTTTTTGGGGAAAAAACTTTTTATCATGAAAATCCCCTTTTTTTTTTCCTTATAGTTTTTTTTCCCCTTTTTTAAATTTTTCTTCAAAATTTTTCCCAAAAGGGGTTTTTTTAATTGAAGTTTTTTTTTCCCCAAAACCCAAAACCATTCCCCAAAGTTACTTGTTTTTCCCCCGTACCCCCCCTGTTCCAAACTTAGGGGGGTTTTGGTTTTGGGAAAAATTTTTCAAAGGGTTTAAAGGGAAACCTTTAGGGGGCTTGAAAATTTTTTTCCCGGTTGGGGCCCAAAAATTTTCATCTTCAAAATTTTTTGTGCCCCAAATTTTTCCCTTTTTTTTGGGTTTTCGGTTTTTTTTTCCCCGAAAAAGGGCTTGTTTTTTTGGTTTTAAGTTGTCCCTTGGGGCCCCCAAAAGCCCCAAAATGTATAATGAAAAATGAAACAAAAGGGAAAATTTCGTTTAGAAATACCCTTTTAATGTTTGGTCAGCAAAAATTTTTCCCAAATTTGGATCCCCCCTAAAAATATTAGCACCTTTTAATTTTATCTTTTTGAGCCCTGAAAATCATTGGTGTGTTTTGAAACCAAATAATTGAAATATCGCATACCAGGAATTGTTTTTTGAAAAAAAAGGATCTTTGGGAAAAAATCTCTTGTTTTTTGGGGTGACCCTTATTTTTAAAATTCTACTGAGGTGGTGGCAACAAGTTTTAGCCCTTTTCCCTTTTTTTGCGTTTTCCTTCAAACTCTTGTAATAAGAGATCCCTCGAATAATCTTGGTTTTTCCCCCTTTTCGCAGCAGGTATTTGGAGCTGCATGATCAAAGTAATAATTTCCTTAGTCCCAAATAAATTGATAATTTTTCTAAGCAAAAAAACAGCCCCAAATTCTTTTTCCTTGGGAATGTTTTTTATTGGATTATCCAAGTTCTGGAAGCATAATAAAACATGAGAAGTTCCCCTTTTGGTAAGAATGCCCAATGAAAAATTCTCGCTACACATGATTTCAAAAGGGGGGTCCAGTCAGGGGATTGGTATTGGAGCGAAATTTAAATTTTCCCCCAATGTTAAAAGCGTTCAATGCCTCATCGAACTCAAAAATACTTATTTTTTTTAGTAATCGGGTGGGGTTGGTTTTCATTAGAAAAAAACCTTAGAAGCGTCATAGAAACCTGCACTCCTAAGAAAGAGGTTTTTTTTTCTTTACAGGGTAAAAAGAGATTTTTAACAATTTACTTTAGCTTTTTTTGACTTCAAGCCCCCTTAAAATAAATTGACCAAAATGGACTCTATTCAAACCTAAAAAGCTTTTTTAAAATTTAACAAAATTTTTTTTATAATCTTTTAAGAACTTTTTTTAAGGTTGTCAAACATAATCAAAAATTACCTGATGGGAAAATATCATGGGGGAAAAACCCCTTGATTTCTCCCATAATCTGAAAAAATCTAACCCTCACCTTTGAAAGTGGTGGGGAAAGTAGAGCCCAAAAGGATCATTCGAACACAAAAGTACCGAATTTGGCAAGTGAAAAATTTCTTTGTCTTCCCCTTTTACGGGGGTTTTATGAAAACCCCGAATAACTCAAGACAAAAATATAGAAAGGCCAGCCAAAAATTCAAGCATTGATCAAGAAAAGGAAAAGGGGGTGATCTTTTCTGTTGGCATTTAACTTCCCGTAATCAAAAAAACCTCCCACCTTTGAACCGGTGGAATTAATTCCCTCAGGTTTTCAATTAAGTTAACCTGTTTTTTTTGGGACAATTGGGTTTTTGGCTTCCCTTTGCTATGGAAATTGGGTAGTATACCGCATCAAGAAGCTTCAAGATCTCTTTTTTAAAAACTTCCATATAGGTGGATTCAAACGACGCTGAACTTCCCTGGAAGGTTTGCAATTTATCTTCCATTAAAATCTTGTGCATGCATGTGGAGGGGCTTGCCCTTTTGATATAAGCTATGGACCATCCAATGGCTTCTTTGTACTCTCTCAACACCTGGATCAACTTTTCTTCTTCTAAAGCACTTAGTTTGTTGGAGACTATCACAGCAAGAGTCTCCTTTTCCCGAAAAAAATATACTTTAGATGTTGGGTGGGGTTTTAATTCCAGCTTTGGTGCCTGCACAATAAAGGGAAGAAGTCTTATGTTAGAAGGGGGTAAATTAATGTAAGACACATCATACCTGACAGGTTTTAATGATTCCAACTCCCAAATATTGTCCTATAAATCAGGTGATATTACAAGCTTCTCCTTAAGAGTTTTCAATGCATGAATAGAAAGACTCCTATTAAGTACAACTTTCAAACTCATCATCGTCTATCAAATCAAATGTAGCCTGTGTTAATGGATCAATAACATCCACAACAAAAACAGGAGAGATATCACTAGGATATTTCATGGCATCATAAATGTTAAATTTAATCACTTCACCATCAAATTACATAGTGAGGTTACCATCATGTACATCATTTTTGTTCTGGATGTCTTAAGAAATGGTCTCCCTAATAATATCATTGATGAATTTCGAGAATCATCATTCTCCATGTCAAGCACGTAAAAATCTACAGGAAAGACCAAACCATTAACTTGTACTAAAACATCTTCTAGAACTCCCTTAGGATAAACATTGGACCTATCAGCAACTTGAACAATAACAATTGTTTCCTTCAAGGGACCAACATTTTAAACATTGATAAACAGACAAAGGCATAGCATTGATTGAAGCTCCTAAATCACACATAGCTTTAGTGATTCCAAGATTACCTATTTTGCAAGGAATAGTAAACATACCTGGATCCTTACATTTAGGAGGAAGCTTCTTCTGAATAATAGCTGAAACATTCTCACCTACACTAATCTTTCATTACCTTTCAGCTTTCTTTTGTTAGTGCACAATTCTTTGAGAAATTTAGCATAACGAGGTACTTTGCTTAATTGCATCCAGCAAAGGAATGTTTACCTCAACTTTGCGAAAAGTGTCAAGAATCTCTTTTTCTTCAGCTTCATTCTTGGATTTCGCTAATCTGGAAGGGAAAGGAGGTGCTGTTGTCATGACCTTTGGTGGTTCAATGAGGGGCCCTTTTATCTGATTATTCTGCTGGCTCAGAGTTGCAGTTTCTTTCTCAGTCTCTTCCTTAAGATTAGTTCAGTGTCCCTTCTCATTTAATCCCTGCAATTTCGTTCCACTTCTCAAGGTAATTGCATTAGCACTTTGCTTTGGATTTGTGATGGTTTGAGAAGGTAACTTACCTTGAGTTTCCAACCTGTTTATAGAAGAAGCAAGTCGGCTTACCTGATTTTCCAAGTTGTGGATGCTCTGCTTTGTCTCATCCTGAAATTGTTTTGTATTAACGGCAAGTGATTTAACAATTTCCTCAAGAGACATACCCGAAGTGGAAGGAGCTTGTGATACTTGGTTTGATGGCTTAGGTTGGAATTGTTGGAAGTTTTGTGGTTTATTGCCATATCTGAAGTTAGGATGATCCCTCCATCCAGGATTGTAAGTATTCGAGTAGGGATCATATTTCCTTTGTGGTTGTCTTGGGAATCCTCCTACAGCATTAGCGTGTTCATGATTGTCATCTTGTAATGTGGGGCACATGTCGGTAGGATGATTAGGAGTAGCACAAATTCCACAAGCCTTCACCTGTTGGGTATTTCCAAGAGCTATCTGCTGCACAAGGGAGGTTAGGTTAGAAATTTGATGTTCAAGGTTAGACACACTTACCTCATTTACCTCCCTTGAAGATGTATCCTGCCTATACCCAAATTGTTGCGAATTGGCAGCCATAATGGAGATCAATTCCCTAGCTTGACCAGGAGTTTGTTTACTATGGCGCCTCTACTTGCAGCATCCATCATCTTTCTTTCCATCAAAAGCAGGCCTTCGTAGAAGTATTGGATGAGAAGTTGTTCAGATATCCCATGTTGTGGACAGCTTGCACACAGTTGCTTGAACCTCTCCCAATACTCATGAAGAGTCTCGGTGTCCCTCTGTTTGATACCACAAATTTCTTTTCTTATACCAGCGGCTTGGATGCGGGGAAGAATTTGTCCAAGAAGAGTCTGACCATATCTGTCCAAGTGGTTATAGAACCTGGAGGCAAATAAAACAACCAATCTTTAGCTTTCGTACTTAAAGAAAACGGAAAAGCACTTAGCTTGATTTGGTCGTCGGTTATTCCTTGCGGCCTCATACTAGAACACACTATATGAAACTCTTTCAAATGCTTGTGAGGATCTTCATTCTCAAGACCATGAAAGGTGGGTAGCAGATGTATCAACCCAGATTTCAACTCGAATTCAATAGCTAGTTCGGGATAGTGAATACAAAGTGGTTGTTGATTCACATCCGGTGCAGCCAACTCCCTTAATATTCTCTCGGGATTTTCCATATCGTCTTCTTTTTCAGAATCAAGGGATGAATCAGACAAATCCGATGCTAAGTTCAGTCTAGGGGATGATCTAACTTCTCGTCGCAGCCTCTTTAGAGTCTTCTCAATCTCCGGATTATAAGTTAGTTCACCTGTCTGAGAAGAACGAGTCATACAAGAATAGAAATAAATTTAACACCAATCCCCGGCAATGGCGCCAAAATTTGATGGGTATCGAATCCAACAAAAATAAAAACCTACTCTTAGACAATGATATGATTTGTGTATAGTAGTGAGTAGGGTCGTATCCACCGGGATTGGTTAAATGTATTTCTATTTAAAAACGAATAAAGAGGAAAAGAAAAATGGGGGGTTTGTTTGTGAATCAAATAATTTTGAAACAAAATAATAAAGTCGAATATTGATAAAAGCCTAGCTAAAGGAATCAAGATAGTTTAATGCTAAGAATTGATCATCGATGCAAATGTTTTCTATTCTTATTTCTAGATAAACTGGTTATGGTTATTAAGAAGCTCTAACAACCTATCTTTCCGTACTTCCTCGATAATCAAGAGAAGCTCTTTGATTATTTCTCTTTTCGATTAGACAACCCTAGACAAGCGCTTAAGATTTAATCTATCAATAGCATTAAAAACTAGAGAGACCACCAATTCATGCCAGTAGATCATAAGATAACCTATTTAAACATGATCATACACCTCCATAACATGAATTCGATCATCTATTTTATAACCAAACATGTTATTGTGTCACTGAAACTAGAACAATCAAACAATTACAGATTTGACGTACTAGTTGACAATATATTAACTTGCTAATTGAGTAGAAGAGCTCTAATTCATACCAATCAACAAAGATAATAATGACAAAACGATCAGAAGATATATGAATATCTAAAAACAAATAATAGAATAAATACAAGTCAATTAGACCTCACAATTCGTGGAGAATTAAACATCTATGACCCTTTGGCTAGAAAAGTAGCTTAGCTACACATGTTCATCAGCAAGACGGAAATAAAGAGTACAAACATAACAAGCCTCTATTCTCCGGCTGCCTGCTCTGCCTCCTTCTTTCCTTCTTGTCTCCAAGATGATCCAAGATTCAAGATGCCTCCAACCCTCTAGGGTTAGTTCTATTTATATTGTTAAAGGAGTGACAGGTGATCTTTTGCTAGCAGGATACAAAAATATCTTTCCTTTTTCAAGTAGATTTCGAGAAGTGAATATTCGTCCACCTGGCACGCCATACAACACGGTCGTGGAGCAAGTCGTGCCTTCCTCTGTGTGTAATTCATGTATCATCTTCCATGTCCAATGTGTACCACGACTCCACCCACGGCTAGATTTCCAACCATGCCTTCCTCTATGCATAATCTACAAGTTTTCATCCGTGTCCAGTGTGTACCACGGCTAGATTTCCAACCGTGCCTTCCTCTATGCATAATCTACAAGTCTTCATCCGTGTCCAGTGTGTGCCACGGCTTCAACCACGGCTAGATCCTAGGTCGTGTCTTCCTCTATCAATGTTCCACAATTTCTTCTCTTTGGCACGTCTAGCTTCCATCACGGTTTCCACCACGGCTTCCACCACGACTGTGTCACAAACCGTGTTTCTCTCTTCCTCATGCAGTGTGTAGCGTGGTTTACACCATGGCCATATCTCAAACCGTGCCTCCTTCTAGATAGATACATGTCCATGTGTTTTCCTCCGGTAGTGTAAATCCTTGTCTTGATCCAAGTTGTAGATGACTTCTCTAATTTACTTGAATTAGCATCCTTGACTCCCTTTAACCTGATTTATCACCATACTAGAATTAAGTGTCATTTCCTTATGATTTCTATAAAATCAATAATAAATTAACACAATTTATACTATGAAGATTAAGTATAAAATGGCTCTATCAATAGTCACACATTTACTCACTTTTCAAACTCCAACTCCTTCAGTCCTTTGTCTGTTGTAAAACTCAAACAATCAAATAGTCAAATTAGAAGGACGTCCACACAAAACACAGCAGTTGGAAAAAAAAAATCAAAAGAAGCTACAAACAGTGAAACCCTCAATCACTCATTGTCTTTGTCTTGCTCGATCTCATCATCCTCCTCCTCTTGTGTAAGCTGTTGTCGCTCGTCAGCCGCGCATCGTCTTGATCTCGGTTGTGCAAGCTATCGTCGATCACTCATCATTTATAGTTGACTGGCTCATCTATCGTCTCGTGGTCATCATCTCGGTTGTCTCAATCGTTATCTCCATCATCTCCATCACCTCTATTGTCTCCATCATCTCAGTTGTTGTCTTCATCGTCTCGGTCATCTCTGTTGCCTCTATTGTCTCAATTGTTGTCTCCGTCCGTCCGTTGCCTCCATTGTCTTAGTTGTTGTCTCTGTCATCTTAGTCATCTCCATTGCCTCCGTTGTCTCCTTTGTCTCTATCATTGTCTAATGTCTCTTGTCTCTCGATGGTGGTAAGTGTAGATCTCACTCTTACTCTCCTAGTTCAATTTAAAGATTTATTTATTTATTTTTTGTTCTTTCTTCTAATAATCTGATTGGATTTAGTTTAATAGTTGAGCGGTCGGAAATCAAGTTGTTTCTAATGATATAAAGAGCTTTTTTATGTTATGTTAAATTTATGAAAACTCGATATTTAAAGTAAATGTAGGTAATCTTAGAAGATGACTTTTGGTATCTGGTGGTTGCCAGTCAGATGCCCACGATCAATATATCTTTGTTGCTCAATGTTGTTATAACTTAACAACAAAAAGCTTTGCATCGAACTTCCTTCTACTTGGCCACAGGGCAATAACCTCTGACCCCCGCACCATTGTGACAAGAGGGGGCTAGCCCATAAACCCATTGTATGAGTGGAATACTATTTAGTCAAGTAGTCACTTATTGCACTCTACTCTAAGTTACTATGTGTGTTGTGCTGCTTTATAAAAGTTAAGGCTACTAAGAAATCTTTAAGCAATTTAGTTGTTAGCTTGGGGATTTAGTGTACATTACAAATTAATGCATATAAATAAATGCTTTCATGAAGTTTACTTAGAGAGCATTTGGGTTTTAAGAATTCTCTAAGCTAACTTCTGTAAAAGGCCTCTATTAAGATTTTGCCTAGTCTCTATTGTGTTTTATGAGTTTTTCCCCCCTTTCGATGGGTTCAAAGATAGATGATGAAGAAGATGTGATTTGAAGACTGAGAGTTAATTGTCAAGTAAGAATTCCAAAAAATATAAGATTAATGCATTTGTTATATGTTTTAGAATTTTTCTCTTTCTATTAAGTCTTGTTAACTATATTTTATTTTTTTGTATTATTTATTAAGTTATATGATTGGTTTAGTAATTTTATTTTATTATAATTAAAAAAATTTTGCGTTAGCAACTTTATTTACCAACATATAGATTTTTGAATAATATTAAAATACATATGATTAAATATGTTGAAAGTGCAAATATTATTTATTTCCAAGAACATAAGCTATATTTATAAAATTAATCATAATGAATAAGTAAAGATTTTAAACTAATAATAGAATTTAACAAAAAAAATCTAATGGGTTTCAGGTTGTTTATTAAAACCCTGTAAGGTTTGGGATGGGTAGTGGGTATTTCATGCAAAAACCTTATAGGGTTTAGGAATCCTCATAGGATAACATGATGGGTAATGGGATTGCTAAACCCGGCCCAAACCCATCCCACTTACATCCCTAACAAAAGCCACTCCATCCTAACTATTTGATCACACCACCTATCTCAAATGGTTATTGATTCAATGTCAACCACAAATAGCAAACTAATTATGCTGATATGAATTTAAGCTTATAACTATAAGCCACTTCATCCTAAATACTCAATCCTTAACCAACCTCAAATACTCAGTCTATAGTCCACTTATCTTAAATGGTTAATGCTTTAGTGTCTACCACAAACAACAAACTAATTAAACTAATATGAAATAGTAATTCAAGCATGGCATAACTTATATTTTGTTAGAATTTGCTTACTAAGAATTTAACTTATAATTCCATTTTCCCTCATAATTACAAATAAAAAATTTTCACAAATATATTCAATTGCTTCAATGACATAATTAAAATTTTCCAATATGAATTTACATTGCTTCTCTTGATTTTAGGTTGAATAGCTAAGATTTGCTACATGTTTACTTGAGAAGAATGACTATTCTATTTCCTCATTATTTCATGTAAACTTGCTATTATGATATTTAGTTGAATTTTAAATACTAAATACTTATTTCCAATAAATTACTATTATTCAAAATATTAAATAGCATTTTTTGTCCTTATTCTATATAAAGTTGCTATTATGATATTTAGTAAGATCTCTAAATACTAAATAATTATTCCCAATAATTTGCTATTATTCAAAATATTAAATAATAATTTATATCTCAACTCGTGAATTGCTCTTCAATGAGTCATTTATCATAAATGTCCCACCATCATAAGTCGTGTGAAGTTTGTATTGATTATGGAAAGTGGAAAATGATAGGAATTTCATGAGTATAATGAGCAATTTACTTTTTATTCTTATCTCATTCATTATGCATTTTTGTGTCAACTAAACAAAATAATAAATATATAACAGCTATTAAATATCTATTTAATTTCTATTAAATTATAATTTAATTCTCTATTTTATTTAGTAAAGTTATAGACTATTAGGTCAAAACAAGCATTGGGAATCAAATCAAAGAAAGTGACATTAAAACAACAAAGTGGCATTAGTTGAGAAATAGGAGGGGCAAACTTATTTTTAAAAAGGGCTTTGAGGGAAAATAGTTTGTGGAATATGGTTGTAAAATCACAAGTTCAAGCTACAATTTTACTTTCCAGTATTTTAATAGAAATTTTTTGAAGAAATCATAGCTTGTGGTTATGATTTATAAATCATAAACGGTGCCTGCAATTTGTATTTTAATAAAACGCCTCATTTTGATGCTTTTGGAAATCACATATAGATTATGCAATTTAGTTGGCTTTATCAAACCCCTCCTTCATCCTCGGTCATTCTACACACTATCCTATCTCTTTAAAACTCTATAGTTCACTTGTCTCCCTATCTCTCTCCTAGACCCATCATTTTTTAGCCATTTTTTTTTATTAAAAACTTGCAATTTCTTTGCTTAATCACATCATAGAGCTACTCTAATTAAGTAAAACTCGTTATTGTGATTATTTTTCAAAGTAATTTGTTGCATTTTAATACTAACCTAATTTAGTTTCTCTCTCTAGAAACTAAATGTTTTGGGTTTTATTTTGTTGGTGAAATTATAGTTCCCTGATCGTAATGCTGTACTTTGAAAAATAATCAATTAATAGACGTAATTAGTAAGCATTTTGTGAATTTTTTTCTTTTATGTAATATAGAGTAACATCATTTGAGCATATACTTTGTAACTTAAACTGGTATATTATAATTTTGGTACAATGAAAATTGCAAATCATTAGATTAGATTTTTCATGTTAATGTCAATTAGTGGTATAAATGTTAGATCTTGTAACATTTACTATTTTTGCCCATGGGAATATCTTACACAGTGAAGATTGAATATACCATGATAGGGGGCTACCTAAGAAATTAAAATGAGGACAGATGCAGGCTACTTAGAATTGTTGAACAAGATATGTGCAATTATTAGAGTCGATTCTAGTACCTAACATGTGAAGGTGTTTCACAAGTAACCCACGATTTTCAACTTAGGTTCCGTTAGACCATAGTACTCGTTGATGCTTATCACCAATGATGATGATGTAAAGGGTCTCATTGAATTTATTAAAGTAGTAGGCGAGTTGTTCATACAAGAGTTGTTTATCAAGTTACAAGGTAGCTCCATAATGACTCAAGAGGAAAATACATTAAATGAGACTCTTGTGCCCCCTCCATCACAAGTGCGACAATCTATCAATGTGCCTACTACATTTGAATGAAGAGATGATGTTCTTGAAACTTATTCTATCACACCCAAAAGAGGGCCTGGGAGTTTCCAATAAAAGCTATCAGCTCACGTATGCACCCATCACATAATAATCATCTTACGAGTCAACGGTCGTAAGACTCTAAATAATTAATTAACAATTATAACTAATTGATATGCTTAATTGACAAAAGCATATATACACAATAAATGAATCAATTCCAATCAACACCAACTCTACAAGTGGCGTAAACCCTAAATCCCTTATGAATCTAATTTGTAAATCAAATAACCTTAATACCAAATGAAGATGTGCTCAATAGGATCAAGCATACAACGCAAGATCTAATGGAAATCCAATCACCAAGACTACTAAAATGGCATGAATCCCTTATGCAAAAGTCTTCCATGCAAAATAGCAAATACCACTAGCAATTGAATAATCACAATGATCCACTAAATCGCAAGCAATCCAATGATAGAAATGACCCTAAAATGACGTGATAATCAAGAACAAATAAGAACAACCCAGATCACAACTAGATATGACACACTAGCATAAAATGGAATCAACTTAGGAATTGATATTACTTACAAATCCTTAAGTTGCTACTCGCCACAATCCTTGAAGAATTGATAAGATTCTTATGAAATTTAGAGTATAAACCCTAATTCTCATGAAAAGAGGTAGCAATTTTGTTTTCTCTCCACTAACTCCCACAAACCCTACTTTAGCAAGTATTTATACCTGCTCCACTTAGGGTTAAAATGACCAAAAAATTACTTATATGCCACAATAATAAAAATGTCAAGCAAATAAAAATGTTCCAAAATGATTACAAAGTAACCGGTTCAATAATAAAATTACAAATACAAAAATAGTCTTCAACTAGCCAGCTCTTTAATGGAATTTGTCGATCCGGCTCATCTTCAATTTAGGTCGGTCCATGAATAACCCACAAGCTGAGTCTTAGTGAGTTTGTCCATCACCCTGTAAAACCCGACAAGTATGCCTATTGGAATATACAACACATAAGTAATAAAAAATATGTTAGTATACAAATAATTTCAGGGTCGGTTTGTTCAAAGAGGACCCTCATCGTCAAGATTTGAAATCCTTTAGCTCTTATCCTAATGATAGGTCTTATAGGATTTTGATTCCTATCACTAATCATATTACATAAAGTCATACAATAAAAATATAACTATGGATCCCATGCTCCATGGTCGACCAAGATTGAAGAAAATTGGAATCCCCTACCAATCAATAAATGGAGTAAAACCCTAAGTCTCACAAATTCAAATTTTACATCAAGGTCCTAAAAATAACATTTTATTTAAATAGTCTACCATTCACAATTCTTGCTTTATCGTTCTTGGCTTCCAAAAACTCTCGACACTTCACATCTTATCCTATCCTAAGCTTTTAAAATTTTTACCTACAAATCAATCTATGGAGGGGTGACCACACTACGGCTCAATGAATGAGAGTGCAATGCTCTCAATGCTACATATGCACAAGCAATTCCAAAATAAGTTATCAAGCCATATACTATGCATAAACAACCATGTGAATGCCACATCTCATGCGGTCTTCCGGTAACCAGTATGAAGTCTAGGGTTTACGCCCCCTTGACCTTGGGTTAGGGATTCCGGAGCCACCATCAGTACCTAGGTCTCATTACTCAGTTTAATTATCTTATCTCTTTGATAATTTAAATATTTTTTAACCTTGATATCATAAACTCAAGTGTTCTCATACACTGAGCGCTCTCGTGCCTCATGCACTAAGTAACACCCTCAAGGACCGGCCGTACTCAGAACCGTCAAGGCGCGACAATCCCCTAGTCACTTAGTTCACACTTGCCAGAACAGTAATCCTGTGATTACTTCTGGTGAGCCCTGTAGCAGTGATGGCCTTCAATTTCATGCAATGCCTCATGTAAATGCATGTCCATTTTTAAATTAAGTTCAATCCTTCAATTTATTTTATCTGGGGTGATTAAAAAATATATAATCATAAATCAATTCACATTCAAAAAGATAAAGTAACTACCAAACATTACATGTCCTAGATATGATAAGAAAGATCAAACCGACCAAGTGGAATTGATCAAGTAAAACACAAAATCATAATTAAATAAATTTTAAAATGAGTCATCACATGAGACCAAATCAGTTATAGCGTAATACAGCTCAATCTCATCGACCGTTAAATCAACCACTCGGGGTTTGATTTATGGTTCTCATTCCTTTGACACCTTTATGTCATTTCACTTACTATCAAATCAATCACTTGGGATTGATTTACAATTCTCATTCTTTGACACCCTTATGTCATCACACCTCTTAAGTGATCAATTTTACACATTCAAGAGTCAACCAGGTAGCTAGGGATGTACTCTTCCAACATCCTCAATAATCAAATCTTAAATTTATAAAAATGTAAAATCGCAAGTCTTTTTCACCAGCATCAACATATATAATATATAAATATATATATAACTATATATTATCTAACCTCATTTACTTATCTATATGTGTGTGTATTTTTAGTTTAGTTAGAGGTTAAGTTGAAAATATGTTTTCCTAGTTTTCTTGAAATTTCTCCATTTTCCTAATACCCACTCACCATCATTCACACACACACACTCTCCAATCATATGCACACTCACATACACATACGGTTAGAACAGCTCTCAATGACACAAACATATCCACACACACAAGCTAAATCGTACACACACAAGATACACAATTTCGGCTTACCTTTTACCCTATAATACCTCCACCTTGTTGCAACAGCAGCAGCAGCAGCAGCAAAGATAGCTGCAAATGAAGCAATAACAACAGTAACAGTAGCAATAACAACAGCGATAGCAATAACACACACCATAGCTCACAGTACATGTACACCGCAAAACAACTTCACATTTCACACACTTTTAACTCCAAAATAATAACAACCCCAACAAGTACAACAGCAACTAAGTAGGGAAGTATACATATACATAACGTATCATAACTAAATACAATATATCACAATTAACACAACACTGTAGCATATCATAAAACTTTCTACTCACCTGTTTATGGTTGTCATAGCTTTAACCGCAATTGAGTGATTGCGATGGGTAATTCCTTTACCTAACAATAAAATAAAATAAAATAGGATGAATGTCTAGAGTCTAAGCCAAGCCTCAAATTAATTAAAGGTACTAAGTGGGATAATTTTATCTTCTGATTATACCTAATTTAGTATTTAATTATAGTTTCTTCATTTTGCATTAGTGCTTCATAATCCTAGAATTATAATAAGATATTCATATCTCGTTGGAGTTTGAATATAAATTATGGAAATAGAGTTGTAATGGGAATTAAAGTGAGGAGCGAATAACAGTCAAAACAGGATTAAGAGGTGCAAGTTTATCACCTTCATTATTAGTGAGGTTGCAAAAGGCTAGGACCTAGAATAAACCCAAAATTTGATGATTTGCTAGAGTAAGCGATGTAGGAGAGAACCATTCAGTCAAAGTAGATGGACTTTGCTCCTCGCAAGGCACTAATATCACCAGAACTAATTGATGCCCTTAAAGTACTCTTCCCTTTTTTATGATAGGCCAAGATCATATTCACCCAAATGAAAAATGCAATTGAGAGAATTCTTGAATACTGAATGACTAAAGCTCTCTGCAAGCACAACAAACCCACCAATTCTTTCAACTACTACTTTAAGTTCTGCCACTCCTACTTAATCAAGAGCACATGCAAAAAAATTGAGCACATGCCCTCGGTTCACAAGCTGCTTTGAAATCCTTTCATAAAACTTAACAGCTTTATGATATTGTGGAGTAGAGTCTTTACCCAAATCTTTATGAGATCGAATAGGCTCGAAGAGAGTTTCCGACACAATCTGAACTAGGAACACATGCTGATGGGAATCAAACCTTTGGACCCGGCATTGGGAAGCCTACTTAAACTAAATGGAACCTAGAAATTTATATTTTATTTTTATTTATTTATAGTAATTGTTTATACATTTTAGTAGGTACATTTTTGTCAGGTTTTTTTACAAGAAGACGATTAAGCACATTAGCAATTGGTTTGTGAATGGATCACGGTCCATTATGAACAAAATTGAACCTATAAATACTAGTGGAATTGGCCTTCATTTCATTTACATTTTATCTTGAGAAGAATCGGCCATCTTAACTTCTCTTTCACGTGGAGAATTAGTTCTTCAAGTGACTCATAGGATCGGTTTTTTACTATTTAGCATTGTTGTAATTTTCTTATTTTAGAGTAGCATATAAATACTTGGAAATTAGGTTTTGTGAGGGACTTTTGGACATATTTTTACAGCTTGTTCACGTAAAAGAGAGGCTTTTCTCTATTTCATAAGACACTCTTATCAACTTCTTCTAGGGTTGTGGCGAGTGGAGGCTTGGATTTGTTGTGAGTAATATCAACAAATTACAAGTTGTTCCAAATTCTACTAGTGCATCATATCTGGTAAGAATTTGGAGTTTCATTGTGTTCTTGTTTGATGCAATTAGGGTTCACGTGGTAATTGGAATATCACCATTTTCGTGGACTCTGTTTAATTGTTTCTTCAATTGGCATTGTGTAATTGCAATTGGACTTGAGCACATCATAATTTGGTATCAGAGCATGGTTTTAAGAAGGGAATTTCGTGATTTTCAATTTGGGTATTTAGGGTTTTTGTTGTTCATTTTCGCAATTGAAGTTATTTGAAGTGGAATTGAAGTAATTATGTTGATTGTGCCATGCTATACTTTGTTGGTTACGGAATTGGAAGTGGAAATTCATATTTTTTCCATTGTGGTAGTCATCTTGCCGTAAGCTCCTTGTGTGAAAGAAGGAGAGGCAATTTAAATTTGAATTCCATAATTGTAAAGGGTATAGTAATTGCTTATTGATTTTCTTTGATTACAACATTAACTTGAGCAATTGAGGAAAGTGAGTCTTGTAACATTACCGTATGTGTGAATCTGATTGCTTGTGTGTGTTATGCTATTGAAGGTGTGTTAAACCGTGCTAAGTGAAGTTGTGCCATGGAACAAGTGTGTGCCGTAAGGTGTGAATTTCAAATTTACATCATTGAGTAACCATTTGGGAAGACTTGCCATGAGGTCATCATTGGAGAATTAGGAAGTATTTTGAATTCAAATTCAATCATTACTTGTAGAGTTATTGTGTATTAATCACTTTAAATACACTTTGACTAAGTTAGGAATCATTTTATTGCCGTGGGATTTGATTCTTGAGCACATAATTACTTCCATTTGTCTTTTGTTGCCGTGGTCTTTAGATTGTGTTGTAGTGTGAAGTGAAGTACACCGTAGGTGTATGTAAGTTGTGTGTGGCATGGTTGTGTATTGAAGTGTAGGAGTGTCTTTATGTGAATCCGTTGAAGTGGTGTGTAGCACCATGGGAGTGTGTAAGTGTGTTGTAGTGATTGAACTATGTAGGTGTGGTGTGAGGTTGTGTGTATACCATGAGGTATGTGTTGTTGTTTAAGCGTGTTGTTGTGACGTGGTGTGTAAGTGTGTGTGGTGTGAAGGCATGTAGTGATTTGGAGAACTTGGTGCCGTGAGTTGGTGTTGAGTGATATATAAAAAAGAAAAAATCAAAATCATGTCAAATGATAGTGTGAATAGTAGGATTAGCAATGAGGCCAATAGTTAGGTTGAAGGAGGTCAAGTGCTTTGTGCTGCAGGTGGAAGAACATTAGAGGAACAGTTGTAGGATCTTACCACTATTGTTGCTACATTAGCAACATAGGTAGATCAGATGACAATGCCATAACCACTAGTGGTAAACCTTCAGGCACCCCCACCTCGGGTTGCCCATCAGAATGCTTGTAGGGAAGGAGCTGTTGGAGGCAATAGGGGTAGGAGGATGGAAGGTGATTATCATGCTTTTAGGGAGGAAAGGGATGATAATTTTTAAAATGATCCTTACCCTAATCATGAGTTCAGACCACCTCGGGGATTAGAATATGTGAAATTGCAAATACCTTCATTTGATGGCAGGGGTTCTATAGATGATTATTTAGATTGAGAGAATAAGGTTGAGGGCCTATTTGAGTGCTATGAGATTAATGATCACACTCAGGTTTATCTTGCAGCTGTAGAATTTATAGGCTATGCTACCTTATAGTGGAAAAATCTTGTGATTAGTAGATGAAGAGATGGTGAGGCTGATATACATACCTAGCGGGAAATGAAACGAGTATTGAGAAAAAGGTTTATACTTGGGCATTACAAGCAAGAGCTGTTTATGCATCTCCAAACACTAAAGCAAGGAGGCAAAATAGATTATGAGTATGTACAAAAGTTTGAGACATTGATGATTAGATGTGGGTCAGTTGAACCTCCTGAACAAACCCTAGCACAATTTGTATCAAGGTTAAAGTATGAAATTGCTTGCATCGTGGAGCTCCAGAGGTATAACACACTTGATGAGGCTATCCAGCTTGCCTTGGAAGTGGAGAGACAGAGGCGATCTAACCTTTTTTAAGCAGCAAGCAATAGGTATGGAACTTCTACCAAACCTCATAGGTTAGATGGTCAGCAGGGTGAACAAAAAGGAATAGGGGGGAATGATAAGACTGTAGACAAGAATACATCTATTATTAATAGGGAGAGGGAAGTTTCAGGAAAAGGAAAAGAGGTTATTGGAGTTGATTTCAAGCAAACAGTGCTAGGGACAACCAGTGGAAAGATGCTGATAAGATCACATTATACTTATATTTTCTTTTGGACTTATATTAAATTTATTTTAATATTATAAGAAAATATAAAGAAATGATACTTAATGGTATTTATTGTGAAAATACAGGTTTTGAGGACCCAAAAGTAAATTACAAGTTAATTGGAGGAGTTTTTCACAAAATTTAAGAAGTGAGCGAAGGATTGCACTGAAGGCCGCCGTCCTTGGGCCGGCCTTGAGCCGGCCTTTAAACCGGCCTCAAAAAGAAGAAAAGCCGCCGGCCTTTAAACCGGCCTTGAGCCGGCCTTCATTACTCCCCGGATATCCATTGCAAGAATCTCTCCAAAATCATATCTTAATTAATTTGCTGACTCAAATCCTCATCAGATCCACCTCATCCCCCTCCTCTTTGGATCTATAAATAGACCCCTTGTGTGAACCTTGGAAGCATCCCTTTTTGTTGGAGAATCCATCCTTTCTTTTGTTTAGAATTCTTTTTCTTCTTTGTTCTAGCCTCATTAGAATTTCCTTAGGTACTTTAGATTTTTCCAAAGTTTAGTTTGGAGAAAGAATGTCATTTTGTTGAAGTTTGCTTTCAATTGAAGAATTCAAGGAGTCATTTTGGAAGATTGAAGCTCTTGAAGATTATAGCAATTGTTCCATTTACTTTATTTTCTTTTATGCCATTTATTAGTTTAATCTTGTTGTTTAATATGAATTCCATTGCATCTATTTATTTCAATTGTTTTTATACAATTCATACTATAATGTTCTAAATCATCCTTGTGGGAAATTGGATGAAACCCTAGAATGTTAAAAGGATAATTGTAGCCATGTTATATGATTAGGAATTATTAGGATTATTCATGATTGCAATTCCTTTGATTTCAATTATAATTGGTCTTTCATTATAATTGTTAGAAATCCTTTTGATACGGGAGTTGATGAGGATTTGTTAGGAATTCTTAATTAGATTAATTGTCAATACGGGAGTTGCGATAATTGGTTTAATTAGAGTCTATGGAGGGCACAATGCAATGTTTCTTGTTAATTAATCACTAAGGGATTAGGGTTAATTGATTTAGGGCATTAGTTGTTTGTAGCATCGGGAGGTGTATGAACATAATTTTGATTCCTTGGTTAATTGGAGACGCGGAAGCCGACTAATTAATTTAAGGTCAACATCCCTAAAAAGGATTTTCTAAACTCACTTGAATAAACTTATAACCACAAGTTGATATAACATGGTAGCAATTAGATTAACAAATCTAGGGTGAATTCTAATTTCCCTTGTTCATAATTGATAGATTCTTCATAAAATTTTCCTTGTTGCTTTAAGTTAAATTTTTAGATTAGACATTTCAAAACCCCTTTTTAATCACCTAGATATTGATAAGAATTGCCATAGATCTAGTACTCTATTGGTTCCTCGAGGGATCGACAACCTTACTTTTCACCACTTTATTACTTGATACGACCAGTGCACTTGCTGCAATTTACGCTCCCATTTTATATATACGTTCTGAGCGTATCAAGTTTTTGGCGCCGTTGCCGGGGAACTAATAGATATTAGATTTCGTAATTCTGTTGGTAATTTAGGCACAATTATTTTATTTAATTTTTCTTATCATTGTGTGATCGTTTTCCATTCTCTTTAAGGTTCTTTTTATGCGCAAGAGTAGAAGTGCTGAACTTCTACCAATTAATCTTGAGATAGAACGCACCTTGCGACAACTTAGAAGAGAGCAGAGAAGAAAGGAAGAAGAGAACATGGCAGATGAGAACAACAATCAGATTCAGGGTGTTGGTAGAGCACTTCGAGAATACACGGTACCTGTTGTTTCAGGTCCTGCAATTAGAAGACCAACAATTCAGGCTAATAATTTCGAGTTAAAACCAGCACTCGTTCAAATGGTTCAATCAAATCAATTTGGAGGATATCCAAATGAAAGTCCTGATGAGCATATTGCAGTATTTCTTCAATATTGTAATACAGTGAAAATGAATAATGTATCTGATGATGTAATTAGGCTACAACTTTTTCCATTTTCACTTAGAGAAAAAGCTAGGGCTTGGTACAATTCATTGCCACAAGACTCTGTAACCACTTGGGTAGATCTCTCATCTAAATTTTTAAGGAGATTTTTTCCACCATCTAGAACTGCTAGGTTAAGAAATGACATCACAAACTTCAGTAAGTTTAGTGGTGAATCACTTTATGAAGCATGGGAAAGATTCAAGGAGGCAATTAGAAAATGCCCCCATCATGGATTACCAGATAATCTCCTTATTGAGATATTCTATCTCAGTTTAGATGACACATTGAGATCTCTGGTAGATGCTGCTTCTGGTGGTGCATTAATGAGTAAGACATATGATGAGGCTAGTGCTTTGATAGATGAAATGGCCTCTAGTGCACATAATTGGCAACATGAAAGAGGTAAGTCTAGAGTGGCATCTGTCAATGATATGGACACCTTAACAGCTCAGATTTCTGCTCTTACCGCCCAGGTAAGTAAACTCACCTCTGCACCTTCTTTCAATGTTAATCAATTTTCTTATTGTGAGTTATGCTCAGGACAACACTCAACTCTTGAGTGCCCATCTAGAAACTTTTCCTCCTCATCCCATGGAGAGCAAGTAAATTTTGTCAACAATTTCCAAAGAGGAAATCAAGGACCCTATTCAAACACCTACAATCCAGGGTGGCGTAACCATCCAAATTTCTCATGGAGAAATGATAACAACGCACTTAAACCCCCTGGATTTCAAAAGCAAGGTCCTAATCATAATACTCCCCATCAACAATATCCTAATCATAATACCTCTTCTCAGCAAGGTCAATCTAAAATGGAAGAACTCATGATAAGTTATATGCAAAAGACTGACACAATGTTGCAAAATCAACAAGCCACCATTAGGAATCTTGAAAATCAGCTTAGTCAAATGTCTCAACAGTTGAGTAATAGACCATCTGGGTCTTTACCTAGCAATACTGAGCAAAATCCTATGGGTGTAAATGCTATTATGTTAAGAAGTGGTAAGGAATTGGTTGATAAGAAACTTGAGGAAGAGGAGGTTAACCTGGGGAAAGATAAAGGGAAACAAAAGGAAGAGGAGCCAAAGCAAAATTCACCAAAAGTGAAAGCATATGTTCCTCCTATTCCTTTCCCAGGAAGGCTGAAGCAACAACAATTGGATTCACAATTTGCTAAATTTTTAGAAGTCTTTAAAAAATTGCAAATTAACATTCCTTTTGCAGAGGCACTTCAGCAGATGCCATCATATGCTAGGTTCATGAAGGATTTACTCACAAAGAAGAGGAAGATTGAAGGGAATGAACCAGTGATGCTTATAGGGGAATGTTCTATGATCTTACAAAAGAATTTATCCAATTTGCCGAGAAAACAAAGAGATCAGGGAAGTTTTACTGTTCCTTGCACTATTGGTAATTTTAATTTTGATAAAGTACTTATAGATTCTGGTGCAAGTATAAATTTAATGCCTCTGTCCATTTTCAAAAAACTAGGACTTGGAGAATGTAAGGAGACGCACGTTACCTTACAACTTGCGGATAGAAGTGTCAAGTACCCAAAGGGTATAGTGGAGAATGTCCTAGTAAAAGTGGACAAATTCATCTTTCCAGTTGACTTTATAGTCTTGGAAATGGAAGAAGATAGAGAGGTACCCATGATCTTAGGAAGACCATTCCTAGCCACAGGTCAAGCTCTAATTGATGTAGGACAAGGTAAGCTCACCCTTAGAGCACTAGATGACCAGGTAACATTTGATATGTATGATCCTGTGTTTTTGTCTAATGAGAAAGCAATATATTCTGACATATCTGCTGAGGGTGAAATTACTAACAATGATGTGGAGGAAGATGTAGGGCAAACCACTCTTGAAGCTGTCTTGAATGAGATAGATGATTGGGGGGATGAAGATGAGCAAGAAAACAAAGGTCGTGAACAAGTACCCCAGACTGAAAATGTTGTTGCTTTTGAGAAGACAGACGACTATGAGAAGCCACCAGTGCCGACACTAATGCCTATGCAGACACTTGAACCCAATGTCTTTTCTAATCAATTGTTTGGTTATAAGTGTCTGAATTTAGGAAATCCATGGCCTCACATTAATCAAGCGCCTATGACAAAAGAATTGCAGCAGCAGATTCAAGGACAGTTGGATGAACATAGGGAAATCCTGGGATGGTCAAGGGCAGACATCCAGCAGGTAAGTTTGTTGATATCTACCTACAAAACATTGGTGGAAGCTGAAAAGAAGGGCACCATACCATGGAAGGAAGCTTGGAATCCTAATCTGAAAACGATGGTGTTGAAGGAGTTGTTTAAACTCCTTGATGTAAGCTAACCCTGATAGTCAGGCTGATGACTATAAAACAAGCGCTTCATGGGAGGCAGCCCATGCTTAATAAGTATCTATAATAGTTTCGTTAAAAAAAAAAAAAAAAAAAAAACTAATTCAAGGCTGGATAAGAGCTGCCGGTGCAATCAAGACACTCCAAGGATGACAGACATTTTAGGAGGAATTTTCTTCTTGATGAACAATTTTACACCAGGGAAGTACCAGTATTTCAATTTCTGCATTGACATTCGTTCCCTTAATTTTGTGATATATTAGGAACAATGAGGACATTGTCCAATTTAAATGTGGGGAAGGGATTATAAATGTAGAATTATAATGATTGCACACATCATGAGCTTAGAAATCCCATGCTTTATTTATGTCCTTAAGTGTTTACCATCAATGGAATCTTGAAATTGACTTAGATTGGTGCCCCACTCGCCAACTGTTGTGATTAGTTTACATAGTTAAAATTTAATAGTAAAATCTCTAGAGAATGGGTTTACCCTATGTTTAGCCTTTGAACTTGAGATTGAGTCCTTAAGTTGAAAAAACAAGCAAGTTTACTTCAAGGAAAAATTGGTTGGGATAAATCTCTCTTGAAATTTCTTTGAGAATACCTTAACACCTAGTGAAAGAGGTAAAGGAAATATTTTACTTAGTGATCCCTAAAAAAAAAAAAAAAAAAAAAAAAAAAAAGCCTTTACTCCAATAACTCAGGAAAGTGAGTTAAGAGTATCCAATCTTAAATGTTAGTGTGAGGAAGAGTTCGTAGGGGTCCCTTTAAAACCTGGTCACTTAGGCGATGAGCCCAGGATGTGCCGACTCAATGAACTCACAATAACGAGAAGGGCGGAAAAAAAAAAATATTAGTACCTTAATGCAAGTCAGGTTGACATGGGCGAGCTTTGGTCCCTCAAAAGAGTGAAGTCTCACTCCGCTGCCAATCAAGGCAAATAAAAAATAAAAAAAATAAAAAAAGGGGAGAAATTCTAGGAAAAAATGGATACCATATGCTTTCACTCCTTGTTATCTTGTTTAGAGAAGTAAAATTGAGGGAGATGATACTTGCTAATAACCAATGAAGTTTAAATGAATGTTTTTCCTTATGGACTAAGTATTGTTTTCTATTGTTAAACACTGGGATTAAAAATCTGTTGTATTTAGATTAACTACTAAATTTCAACTAGATATACTAGTTACAAATTTCAGTATGGTCAGAACAATGGGCACCAGAAGTTCAATGATGGATTTCTCTTGTTTAAATCAATTATTTTGCTTGAGGACAAGCAAAAGTTCAAGTGTGGGGATGTTGATAAGATCACATTATACTTATATTTTCTTTTGGACTTATATTAAATTTATTTTAATATTATAAGAAAATATAAAGAAATGATACTTAATGGTATTTATTGTGAAAATACAGGTTTTGAGGACCCAAAAGTAAATTACAAGTTAATTGGAGGAGTTTTTCACAAAATTTAAGAAGTGAGCGAAGGATTGCACTGAAGGCCGCCGTCCTTGGGCCGGCCTACATTCAAGGCCGCCGGCCTTGAGCCGGCCTTTAAACCGGCCTCAAAAAGAAGAAAAGCCGTCGGCCTTTAAACCGGCCTTGAGCCGGCCTTCATTACTCCCCGGATATCCATTGCAAGAATCTCTCCAAAATCATATCTTAATTAATTTGCTGACTCAAATCCTCATCAGATCCACCTCATCCCCCTCCTCTTTGGATCTATAAATAGACCCCTTGTGTGAACCTTGGAAGCATCCCTTTTTGTTGGAGAATCCATCCTTTCTTTTGTTTAGAATTCTTTTTCTTCTTTGTTCTAGCCTCATTAGAATTTCCTTAGGTACTTTAGATTTTTCCAAAGTTTAGTTTGAAGAAAGAATGTCATTTTGTTGAAGTTTGCTTTCAATTGAAGAATTCAAGGAGTCATTTTGGAAGATTGAAGCTCTTGAAGATTATAGCAATTGTTCCATTTACTTTATTTTCTTTTATGCCATTTATTAGTTTAATCTTGTTGTTTAATATGAATTCCATTGCATCTATTTATTTCAATTGTTTTTATACAATTCATACTATAATGTTCTAAATCATCCTTGTGGGAAATTGGATGAAACCCTAGAATGTTAAAAGGATAATTGTAGCCATGTTATATGATTAGGAATTATTAGGATTATTCATGATTGCAATTCCTTTGATTTCAATTATAATTGGTCTTTCATTATAATTGTTAGAAATCCTTTTGATACGGGAGTTGATGAGGATTTGTTAGGAATTCTTAATTAGATTAATTGTCAATACGGGAGTTGCGATAATTGGTTTAATTAGAGTCTATGGAGGGCACAATGCAATGTTTCTTGTTAATTAATCACTAAGGGATTAGGGTTAATTGATTTAGGGCATTAGTTGTTTGTAGCATCGGGAGGTGTATGAACATAATTTTGATTCCTTGGTTAATTGGAGACGCGGAAGCCGACTAATTAATTTAAGGTCAACATCCCTAAAAAGGATTTTCTAAACTCACTTGAATAAACTTATAACCACAAGTTGATATAACATGGTAGCAATTAGATTAACAAATCTAGGGTGAATTCTAATTTCCCTTGTTCATAATTGATAGATTCTTCATAAAATTTTCCTTGTTGCTTTAAGTTAAATTTTTAGATTAGACATTTCAAAACCCCTTTTTAATCACCTAGATATTGATAAGAATTGCCATAGATCTAGTACTCTATTGGTTCCTCGAGGGATCGACAACCTTACTTTTCACCACTTTATTACTTGATACGACCAGTGCACTTGCTGCAATTTACGCTCCCATTTTATATATACGTTCTGAGCGTATCAAGTTTTTGGCGCCGTTGCCGGGGAACTAATAGATATTAGATTTCGTAATTCTGTTGGTAATTTAGGCACAATTATTTTATTTAATTTTTCTTATCATTGTGTGATCGTTTTCCATTCTCTTTAAGGTTCTTTTTATGCGCAAGAGTAGAAGTGCTGAACTTCTACCAATTAATCTTGAGATAGAACGCACCTTGCGACAACTTAGAAGAGAGCAGAGAAGAAAGGAAGAAGAGAACATGGCAGATGAGAACAACAATCAGATTCAGGGTGTTGGTAGAGCACTTCGAGAATACACGGTACCTGTTGTTTCAGGTCCTGCAATTAGAAGACCAACAATTCAGGCTAATAATTTCGAGTTAAAACCAGCACTCGTTCAAATGGTTCAATCAAATCAATTTGGAGGATATCCAAATGAAAGTCCTGATGAGCATATTGCAGTATTTCTTCAATATTGTAATACAGTGAAAATGAATAATGTATCTGATGATGTAATTAGGCTACAACTTTTTCCATTTTCACTTAGAGAAAAAGCTAGGGCTTGGTACAATTCATTGCCACAAGACTCTGTAACCACTTGGGTAGATCTCTCATCTAAATTTTTAAGGAGATTTTTTCCACCATCTAGAACTGCTAGGTTAAGAAATGACATCACAAACTTCAGTAAGTTTAGTGGTGAATCACTTTATGAAGCATGGGAAAGATTCAAGGAGGCAATTAGAAAATGCCCCCATCATGGATTACCAGATAATCTCCTTATTGAGATATTCTATCTCAGTTTAGATGACACATTGAGATCTCTGGTAGATGCTGCTTCTGGTGGTGCATTAATGAGTAAGACATATGATGAGGCTAGTGCTTTGATAGATGAAATGGCCTCTAGTGCACATAATTGGCAACATGAAAGAGGTAAGTCTAGAGTGGCATCTGTCAATGATATGGACACCTTAACAGCTCAGATTTCTGCTCTTACCGCCCAGGTAAGTAAACTCACCTCTGCACCTTCTTTCAATGTTAATCAATTTTCTTATTGTGAGTTATGCTCAGGACAACACTCAACTCTTGAGTGCCCATCTAGAAACTTTTCCTCCTCATCCCATGGAGAGCAAGTAAATTTTGTCAACAATTTCCAAAGAGGAAATCAAGGACCCTATTCAAACACCTACAATCCAGGGTGGCGTAACCATCCAAATTTCTCATGGAGAAATGATAACAACGCACTTAAACCCCCTGGATTTCAAAAGCAAGGTCCTAATCATAATACTCCCCATCAACAATATCCTAATCATAATACCTCTTCTCAGCAAGGTCAATCTAAAATGGAAGAACTCATGATAAGTTATATGCAAAAGACTGACACAATGTTGCAAAATCAACAAGCCACCATTAGGAATCTTGAAAATCAGCTTAGTCAAATGTCTCAACAGTTGAGTAATAGACCATCTGGGTCTTTACCTAGCAATACTGAGCAAAATCCTATGGGTGTAAATGCTATTATGTTAAGAAGTGGTAAGGAATTGGTTGATAAGAAACTTGAGGAAGAGGAGGTTAACCTGGGGAAAGATAAAGGGAAACAAAAGGAAGAGGAGCCAAAGCAAAATTCACCAAAAGTGAAAGCATATGTTCCTCCTATTCCTTTCCCAGGAAGGCTGAAGCAACAACAATTGGATTCACAATTTGCTAAATTTTTAGAAGTCTTTAAAAAATTGCAAATTAACATTCCTTTTGCAGAGGCACTTCAGCAGATGCCATCATATGCTAGGTTCATGAAGGATTTACTCACAAAGAAGAGGAAGATTGAAGGGAATGAACCAGTGATGCTTATAGGGGAATGTTCTATGATCTTACAAAAGAATTTATCCAATTTGCCGAGAAAACAAAGAGATCAGGGAAGTTTTACTGTTCCTTGCACTATTGGTAATTTTAATTTTGATAAAGTACTTATAGATTCTGGTGCAAGTATAAATTTAATGCCTCTGTCCATTTTCAAAAAACTAGGACTTGGAGAATGTAAGGAGACGCACGTTACCTTACAACTTGCGGATAGAAGTGTCAAGTACCCAAAGGGTATAGTGGAGAATGTCCTAGTAAAAGTGGACAAATTCATCTTTCCAGTTGACTTTATAGTCTTGGAAATGGAAGAAGATAGAGAGGTACCCATGATCTTAGGAAGACCATTCCTAGCCACAGGTCAAGCTCTAATTGATGTAGGACAAGGTAAGCTCACCCTTAGAGCACTAGATGACCAGGTAACATTTGATATGTATGATCCTGTGTTTTTGTCTAATGAGAAAGCAATATATTCTGACATATCTGCTGAGGGTGAAATTACTAACAATGATGTGGAGGAAGATGTAGGGCAAACCACTCTTGAAGCTGTCTTGAATGAGATAGATGATTGGGGGGATGAAGATGAGCAAGAAAACAAAGGTCGTGAACAAGTACCCCAGACTGAAAATGTTGTTGCTTTTGAGAAGACAGACGACTATGAGAAGCCACCAGTGCCGACACTAATGCCTATGCAGACACTTGAACCCAATGTCTTTTCTAATCAATTGTTTGGTTATAAGTGTCTGAATTTAGGAAATCCATGGCCTCACATTAATCAAGCGCCTATGACAAAAGAATTGCAGCAGCAGATTCAAGGACAGTTGGATGAACATAGGGAAATCCTGGGATGGTCAAGGGCAGACATCCAGCAGGTAAGTTTGTTGATATCTACCTACAAAACATTGGTGGAAGCTGAAAAGAAGGGCACCATACCATGGAAGGAAGCTTGGAATCCTAATCTGAAAACGATGGTGTTGAAGGAGTTGTTTAAACTCCTTGATGTAAGCTAACCCTGATAGTCAGGCTGATGACTATAAAACAAGCGCTTCATGGGAGGCAGCCCATGCTTAATAAGTATCTATAATAGTTTCGTTAAAAAAAAAAAAAAAAAAAAAAACTAATTCAAGGCTGGATAAGAGCTGCCGGTGCAATCAAGACACTCCAAGGATGACAGACATTTTAGGAGGAATTTTCTTCTTGATGAACAATTTTACACCAGGGAAGTACCAGTATTTCAATTTCTGCATTGACATTCGTTCCCTTAATTTTGTGATATATTAGGAACAATGAGGACATTGTCCAATTTAAATGTGGGGAAGGGATTATAAATGTAGAATTATAATGATTGCACACATCATGAGCTTAGAAATCCCATGCTTTATTTATGTCCTTAAGTGTTTACCATCAATGGAATCTTGAAATTGACTTAGATTGGTGCCCCACTCGCCAACTGTTGTGATTAGTTTACATAGTTAAAATTTAATAGTAAAATCTCTAGAGAATGGGTTTACCCTATGTTTAGCCTTTGAACTTGAGATTGAGTCCTTAAGTTGAAAAAACAAGCAAGTTTACTTCAAGGAAAAATTGGTTGGGATAAATCTCTCTTGAAATTTCTTTGAGAATACCTTAACACCTAGTGAAAGAGGTAAAGGAAATATTTTACTTAGTGATCCCTAAAAAAAAAAAAAAAAAAAAAAAAAAAAAGCCTTTACTCCAATAACTCAGGAAAGTGAGTTAAGAGTATCCAATCTTAAATGTTAGTGTGAGGAAGAGTTCGTAGGGGTCCCTTTAAAACCTGGTCACTTAGGCGATGAGCCCAGGATGTGCCGACTCAATGAACTCACAATAACGAGAAGGGCGGAAAAAAAAAAATATTAGTACCTTAATGCAAGTCAGGTTGACATGGGCGAGCTTTGGTCCCTCAAAAGAGTGAAGTCTCACTCCGCTGCCAATCAAGGCAAATAAAAAATAAAAAAATAAAAAAAAGGGGAGAAATTCTAGGAAAAAATGGATACCATATGCTTTCACTCCTTGTTATCTTGTTTAGAGAAGTAAAATTGAGGGAGATGATACTTGCTAATAACCAATGAAGTTTAAATGAATGTTTTTCCTTATGGACTAAGTATTGTTTTCTATTGTTAAACACTGGGATTAAAAATCTGTTGTATTTAGATTAACTACTAAATTTCAACTAGATATACTAGTTACAAATTTCAGTATGGTCAGAACAATGGGCACCAGAAGTTCAATGATGGATTTCTCTTGTTTAAATCAATTATTTTGCTTGAGGACAAGCAAAAGTTCAAGTGTGGGGATGTTGATAAGATCACATTATACTTATATTTTCTTTTGGACTTATATTAAATTTATTTTAATATTATAAGAAAATATAAAGAAATGATACTTAATGGTATTTATTGTGAAAATACAGGTTTTGAGGACCCAAAAGTAAATTACAAGTTAATTGGAGGAGTTTTTCACAAAATTTAAGAAGTGAGCGAAGGATTGCACTGAAGGCCGCCGTCCTTGGGCCGGCCTTGAGCCGGCCTTGAGCCGGCCTTTAAACCGGCCTCAAAAAGAAGAAAAGCCGCCGGCCTTTAAACCGGCCTTGAGCCGGCCTTCATTACTCCCCGGATATCCATTGCAAGAATCTCTCCAAAATCATATCTTAATTAATTTGCTGACTCAAATCCTCATCAGATCCACCTCATCCCCCTCCTCTTTGGATCTATAAATAGACCCCTTGTGTGAACCTTGGAAGCATCCCTTTTTGTTGGAGAATCCATCCTTTCTTTTGTTTAGAATTCTTTTTCTTCTTTGTTCTAGCCTCATTAGAATTTCCTTAGGTACTTTAGATTTTTCCAAAGTTTAGTTTGAAGAAAGAATGTCATTTTGTTGAAGTTTGCTTTCAATTGAAGAATTCAAGGAGTCATTTTGGAAGATTGAAGCTCTTGAAGATTATAGCAATTGTTCCATTTACTTTATTTTCTTTTATGCCATTTATTAGTTTAATCTTGTTGTTTAATATGAATTCCATTGCATCTATTTATTTCAATTGTTTTTATACAATTCATACTATAATGTTCTAAATCATCCTTGTGGGAAATTGGATGAAACCCTAGAATGTTAAAAGGATAATTGTAGCCATGTTATATGATTAGGAATTATTAGGATTATTCATGATTGCAATTCCTTTGATTTCAATTATAATTGGTCTTTCATTATAATTGTTAGAAATCCTTTTGATACGGGAGTTGATGAGGATTTGTTAGGAATTCTTAATTAGATTAATTGTCAATACGGGAGTTGCGATAATTGGTTTAATTAGAGTCTATGGAGGGCACAATGCAATGTTTCTTGTTAATTAATCACTAAGGGATTAGGGTTAATTGATTTAGGGCATTAGTTGTTTGTAGCATCGGGAGGTGTATGAACATAATTTTGATTCCTTGGTTAATTGGAGACGCGGAAGCCGACTAATTAATTTAAGGTCAACATCCCTAAAAAGGATTTTCTAAACTCACTTGAATAAACTTATAACCACAAGTTGATATAACATGGTAGCAATTAGATTAACAAATCTAGGGTGAATTCTAATTTCCCTTGTTCATAATTGATAGATTCTTCATAAAATTTTCCTTGTTGCTTTAAGTTAAATTTTTAGATTAGACATTTCAAAACCCCTTTTTAATCACCTAGATATTGATAAGAATTGCCATAGATCTAGTACTCTATTGGTTCCTCGAGGGATCGACAACCTTACTTTTCACCACTTTATTACTTGATACGACCAGTGCACTTGCTGCAATTTACGCTCCCATTTTATATATACGTTCTGAGCGTATCAGATGCGTCAAATAAAATAATTCAAATGCATGGGTTTTAGACACATGGTTGCTTAGTGTCCCAACAAAAGAGTCATGACTGTTATGGAGGGAAATAGTGAGGATAGTTAAGAAGAAGCAGTTGAACCTACAGACTTGCCAATAGTACTACAGGAGTATTATGATGATCCAGATGCTGAGACACATGAAGACAAGGGAAATGATAAATATCTGTCCATTAATGTATTGCGCAGGGTCATGACTATATCTCTAGATGTCGGGGACATACAAAGGGAAAACCTATTATATACACCTTATCGGTTTCTAGGTAACTTGTGTGTTCTTTTCATTGATGGTGGTAGTTGCACTAATATCATAGCTACTGCATTAGTAAATAGATTGCAATTAGTCACTAGTCCTCATCCACATCCTTACAAATTACATTGGCTGAATGAACGAGATAGTCTGCATGTTATACAGAGGGCTAAGGTATCTTTTAGCATAGGAGATAGATACCATGATGAAATTATTTATGATGTTCTTCCTATGTGCACCTTTCATATATTACTAGGTAGGCCTTAGTTATTTGACAAGAAGGTGCTACATGATGAGATTAGAAACACTTATATGTTTTAGAGGGATGGTGCACAGGTTATCTTGACTCCTATGTCTCCAACTAAGGTACACAAATTCCAAGAGCAGATCAACAAAATTAATGGGCACTCAAGACTTCAGGGCAATAAAAACATGCAAACAAAGGATTTTAGTCTAGGAGAAGACCCATTAGATTTGAGGACAAATCTTTTAGAGGCCCGAGGAGACAATGGGAATGAAACCTCTAGACTCGGCATTGGGAAGCCTACTTGAACCAAATGGAACCCAGACATTTACATTTTATCTTTATTTACTTTATAGTAATTGTTTGTACATTTTAGCAAGTACATTTTTGTTAGGTTTTTTTACAAGAAGAAAATCAAAGACATTAGCAATTGGTTTGTGAATGGATCACGGTCCATTATGAACCAAATTGAACCTACAAAGACAAGTGAAATTGGCCTTCATTTCATTTGCATTTTATCTTGAGAAGAACCGGCCATCTTAACTTCTCTTTCACGTGGAGAATCGGTTCTTCAAGTGACTCATAGGATCGGTTTTTTACTATTTAGCATTGTTGTAATTTCCTTGTTTTAGAGTAGCGTATAAATACATGCAAATTAGGTTTTGTGAGGACTTTTGGACATATTTTTACAACTTGTTCACATAAAAGAGTGGTTTTTCTCTATTTCATAAGACACTCTTATCAACTTCTTCTAGGGTTGTGGCAAGTGGAGGCTTGGATTTGTTGTGAGTAATATCAACAAATTACAAGTTGTTCCTAATTCTACTAGTGCGTCATATCTGGTAAGAATTCTTGTTTCATGCAATTAGGGTTCACGTGGTAATTGGAATCGCACCATTTTCATGGACTTTGTTTAATTGTTTCTTTAATTGGCATTGTGTAATTACAATTAGACTTGAGCACATCACATGCTCCTAACAAATACATTTCCACATTCAAAGATGTACTAGTACACTTAGAAGCCCTCTACTCGGCAAGCGTAGGCCAAAGATCCTTCTATAGCTCATCCAACACCAAATTAAGTGTGAACTTGCATTCGGATGTGGGGACCAATAAATGAGCAATGCTTTTAGCATCCATTCCATCCCTAACACCCGCGATCACACCAGTAGGAGGTTTCGGCTTCTTAGCAAAAAAGCTCATCTACTCAAGCAACAACTCTTTAGTAACCATCGTGTTCCCTCTAAATACATAGCCCTCACTAATCCGACTAAACCCTAGTTCATGAACATGAACATAATTCCCAAAAGTGATCAACCCTACGAGTAAATCCCTGAAGACCAAAGACATCGCTTGGAGCAAAGCTGACTTGAGAAAAGCCAATTCCTCTACAATTAGACATGTGTCCAGGACGAATAGTAATATGGGAGGGACCGAGGAAGGGCGGTCGTTAGGCAAGGTGTATTCATGGGTGGTGTAATGAGGGAAGAGTTCAGCAAGGAGGTTTTCATTGAATATGTGGGAGTATTGGGGAGGGAAGTGGTTACGGTGGAAACAAAAAGGGCAAATCCATAACTTGGTGGAGAAATTGACGATATTGAAGGGGTTGAGAATAGAACTACAAGTGCAACATTGGAGAGAAGGGTAAAGGAGGATAGGAAGGGAAGGGAAGTGTTTGATTAGAGTGTAGATGGTGGATATTAGGATTACACAGTTCATGGATTCTTGTTTGGTTCTTAGGATAACATTCCAGAGCATTAAGACTCCATCTCGGGCTTCTAAATCAAGGAATTCCGCCATTTTTGCATAGGAGTGATTGATCTTTGGGAGCTATTGTTCTGTGTGTGTGTTTACGAACTACTATACCAATGCAGAAATGGCAATCGTGAGGAAACGGAAAGAAAACAAGTGTAAAGTTTAGAAAAAGTCAGTTTACAAGGGTAGAGAGAGAAAGAGAGAGAGAGAGTTCTGTTGTGGTCTAGGGAAGACAAGAAGAAGAGAAGAAGAAAGGTGGAAGGGAAAAGAAGAAGAAGGGAAATGGAGAAGCAAGGCCGTGACTGGGAGACTATGAGGGAGGATAATGTGACAATAAGAAAAAGAATGAAGGAAGGAAAGAAATGAAGAAGTAAGGGACGGGGACAATAGAGACGGACATCATGACCATGAGCGGCTGATGGGATGGTGACCTTCCTATGTTGGATGCTCTTGATGTGGACAATGAAGGGAAAACAAAAAGCACAAAAGAGCAGTCGATTTGATTTTTTTTTTTTTTTGTCAATTGCCATCCAGCCGCCATTAGATTTATATATAATATTTTATATTATAATTATTTATATTTTAGGATTTTATTTAATCCACACGCATAAAATAATATTTATAAATTTTGTAACTCTAGTGTTTTATTATGAAACTTTACGTCTAAGCTAATTTAATTATTTCAAACATAAATATTTACTTGAAATTTTCATTTGAAATTCCTAAATCTATAATTTCAATTAATTTTATTATTTAACCCAATATTGTTCATAATTTATGTTTCAGGAAATTTATCCTTTTAATTTAAATTACATAAACTAAAATTATGGCTTGCAATTGTTTTTATTTATATTTTTATTTATTTTTTTATATACCTATATGTGGGTATTTTCTATCTTATTTCATTCCCTAAATTTATTTAGTAATATGTTTCATATAATTTGTAATTCTAAGCTTCTTATTCCTTTTCTCGCATACAATTATTCTTTCCAATTGTTTTAAATGTCTATTTCTCATTGTTTGTTATACTTATTAAATGAATCTCACTTCTTCCTCATTTTTTTCTATTTTAAAGCCTATTATTATTTCTCATAAGTTTTTAGTTATTCGTAAATTATTAAAATAATATTAATGTATCGCGATGTTTTAAAATTTTTCATCATAAATTTCTTAAAATTTTTAATATTGCAAAATTGTCATTCTTGCTGCCTCGGCCTAGAAGTATTTATTATTCCGCTTATTTTCTTTAATTTTTTGTATAGTTTTTCAAAATTTAAGGTACATTACATATTCTCAAGACATGGATTTACCTATAGGAGATAATCTTGGGAGGAAGATTGAGGAGGTCCACCAAACTATGTACTCTAATATAGAAGATGAAGTAGTAAATGAAAAGGATGCAACTAGTGGGCATTGCATCAACTTTGAGATGAACACGTCTAATGATCCTCTATCTCTCATTTTAGCTCAAACTACTCTCAATGACACTATTGTACCTATATCTACTATGGTTGACCCTACTGTCCTCTCGTTTGAGTATCTAATTGTGATATCCCAAAAAGTTTGAAAAGCTATATGAAAATCTAAAGAAAATAAGCTAAATGAAAAATACTTTTAGGTCGGGATAGCGAGAATGACAATCTTGCTATATTAAAAACTTTGAGAAATTTATGATGAAAATTTAAAACATCGCGACACATGAATATTATTTTAATAATTTACAATAATAATAGGCTTTAAAAAAATGAGGAAGACATGAGATCCATCTAATCAGTATCACAAATAATGAGAAATAAATATTTAGAACAATTGGAAAGAACAACCATTGCAAGAAAAAGGATAACAAACGTGGTATTTCAAATATATTACTAAATCAATTTAGGAAGTGAAGTAATTGAAAAAATATCCGTATATAGGTATATAAACAAATAAATAAAGATATAAATAAAAATATATTTGTATGACCTAATTTCAGTTCGTGTAATTTAAATTAAAAGAATAAATTTCTCGAAACATAAATTTCGAGCAATATTGGGTTAAATAAGGAAATTAATTAAAACTATAGATTTAGGAATTTCTAATGAAAATTTCGAGTAAATATTGATGTCCGGAATAATCAAATTAACTTAGACGTAAAATTTCGTAATAAAATGCTAAAAATATAAAATTTAAAGATATCTTTGTACACATGCGGAATGTTAAAATAAAAATATTTTAATATAAAATATAATATAATATAACATATAAATATATATATACATAACTATGTAAGAAAATAAATAAATAATTTCAAAACTGGCCGCCAATCTTGTCAACCTTCCTCTCTAGTGACAAACAGCAGCAACATAGTAGAGCCCTCAACCGTCCTGTCCCCTATTTCTTCTCTCTTCCTTTTCTTTTTCTTTCATCATCATCTTCTTCTTCTTCTTCTTCTAGCTGCATGTCCCTCCTCATCAGCCTTGGTTCTCCATTCCCCATCTTCTTCTCTCCTTGTACTCTCTTCTCACCTCCCTTGGACCATGACGAACTTCCCTCTCTCCACACAACCACGCCCTTTCTAAACCGAAATCACCGTAACTTAACCCACCTAATGTAGTCCGCTATTTCCTCCCTTACACCTATCGTGACTTCAATGAAGGACCCTTGCTAACAACTTCAACAACAACGATCTTGTTCGTGTAGGTGGTCTGATGAACCCCTTGCAAATGGACGGTGGTTCTCCACGGTAAACTCCAAGGATGCTAGCTTCTGACGAGAGTTTCAATAGTATCCTTGGTGAGAAGAAGAAGAAGGGGAAATGGGAAGAAGGGAAGCATATGTGTGTATACATGTATGCATATAGATGTGAGTTAGATAGCAAGGAAGAAGAGGAAAGGAGTAAGGAAAGAGGGGGTTTGGTTGCTGTCAGTATTAGGTAGTTAGGACGAGAAAGGAAAGAAAAACAGCCATGGTGGCATATAGCTACGTGTGTGTGTGTGTGTGTGTGAGGGAGGAGGACAACAACAACGATGGTGACCGCAACAACAATAGCAACAGCAACCGTAACAACAGCAGCAACGACGACCGTAACAACAGTGGTAACAGTGAGCACAACAACAGTAGCAAAGGCAACCACAACGACAATAGCAGTAGTAACCACAACAGGAACAACAACGACGACCATAACAACAATAGCAACAACAGCAATATCCCCAAGTGATCGAGTTTCAAACGTATGTGATTCCACCGGAGTTGAGAACAATGTCTAACTCAATGACCTTGCCATTTTCACCATTAAAGAACACAATAAGAAAGAGAATGCACTCCTTGAGTCTGCGTTGGTGGTGAAGGTTAATGAACAGGTGGTTGCTAGTACCCTGCACCATCCTACAATTGAGGCTATTGAAGCTGGTAAAAAGAAACTCTGTGAAGCAAAGGTACAGGTTAAGCCATAGATGAACTTCATGAAGTGGTTAATGCAAAAGCCAAGGAGAGAGTAGTGATGTGTGTGTGCATGCGGACTTGAGGAGAAAAGTGGGTTGCAACGTGCAGTAGGGTGTGTGTAATATTGTGTATAGTATGATTGTGTGTATATATGTGTAAGAGTGTACGTGGTATGTGCGGAAAGTGCGTGTATGTGTATGGGTAGGAATATGCTGGTGTGTATGTGGGGTTCGGTGAGTAGGAGAATAAGGAGAAGGGAAAATGGAAAGATGGAAGAAGGAGAAAGCGAGAATTTAAGATGAAAAAAGGGTGAGGAAAAGAGAAGAAGAGCTGAAAAATAAAGGCAAGAGAGGTATCGATCTTATGTATGTGCGTAGGTGAAACTTGTGTATACATGTGTGTATGACGTTATTATAATGGAGGTGGGCATGTATGTGTGCAAAGGGTGGCTAGTGTATGTATGGTGATGAAAGCATGAGTGAAGAAGAAAACCGGTAGAAAGGATGGGAAACCCTATAAGTGGAGATGTCAACAAAGGAGAGAAGAAAGAAGGTGATACAAAACCTTTAGTGACTACTAATCCTATAGGTTGTCCTACAAGTAGTTTGTTGGAAGATATTAGAGAAAAATTGATAAACGAAAGGTCCAAAGATGTTTCACGTAAAGGAGAGGCGAATTTGGGAAAATTGCAAAAAAGAGAATAATAGGGAAAAAGAGAGATGGAAGAATAAAAAGGTGAGGCTGAGGAGGAAGAGGGAATTGCGTGAAGGAGATTAGTGTGTCTGTATGTGAAATTAAACGGGAAAAAGAGGTGTTTATGTTGGTATAGATGGTGAAGAGAATGACTCGAGCAACGTCCAAGATGATAGCTTGGGGGATATTTGGAATGAAGTGAATTTCACAATGAAATGTTCAAAGGATGCTGAGGAAGATCATTTTTAGCCAAATACCCTAATGCAAAACCTTTAGTTGTCCTTCCCAAGGGTATCTTACCTATGTGGAAAAAGGAATTCCGGATTTGGTAAGTCAAAGATGTTCCATTGCTTGACTTGTACATAAGGAAAGCAGACAGTCGATTACAACAACTTGGGTTGTTGAAACAACGATTCCTAGGAAGTTCGTTCTTTCTGGAACCCTGTATCAGAATCACGTTAAAGAAGTGTTCAACATTTCGAATCTTGTTTACCTAAAGTTTCTTAAGGTGGGGACTTCATGCCTTGCCATCAAACGTATAATGAGTAGAGTACATGTATCAGGTGCTAGGAAACTACCAAAGTTAAGTGGAGATGCTGCTTTCTATGATTTGGTTGAGGAAGCATTGCAAAAAGGCACTGATTTCAAGAGGAAAGTAAAGAGATTACCCACTGGAATCACTCAATTTCGATTAGAACTATGATGACCTTAAACAAGTGAGTGGGAAACTTTATGATATGCTACAATGTTGTGTTTAATGTTGATATGCTCTATGTTTGTGAATTCACTTGCCTGGCTGTGGTTATTATTATTTTTAAGGTATATAGTGGGGTTCGATTAGTTTGGAAAGGAAGTTTACGAAGAAATTGGTAGTTAGATAAGTTACAAATGAATACTGTCTCAATGATGTAGATGACAGCATGGGCTAAGGGTTTAGATATCACTATCTTAACAATGGCACTTTGCACACATTTTGCCAGTCTCATCACTACAGACCTAATATCATGATTCGACATTGTTTTCTTCAAACTAAACTAAAATATATAAACCTAACTTTTCCTTCTATAGCTACTATATATGTATGCATAATTAGAATAAATTATATATATATATCATAATATACACATATAAGAGTCAACTTCTGAATACGTATATATGCTTGGACGAAATTATTTTCCTATTATATTTATAAAATACATTTATGCATATAACTATACAAATCATAAGTGCAAATTTTTATTTTGCAAACTTAAAAATTATATTTTTCTTGCCCCTCTTAAATATGTGAGGGGAGGTGCTTAGCAAATTTATCCTTTAGTTAAAAATACGTTTATAAATCTATCTATATATATATACGTAGGTACTTGAGGACTTGGAAGGGATATATATGTGGTTACCTTGTTTGACTCTTGAATATGTGTAAAATTGAGTGCTTAAGAGGTGCAATGGCATAGGGGTGTCAAAGAATGTGTACTGTAAATCAATCCCAAGTGATTGATTTGACAGTAAGTGAGATGACACAGAGGTGTCAAGGGATGAGAACCATAAATCAAACCCGAGTGGTTGATTTAACGGTCGATGAGATTAAGCTGTATTATGCTATTATTGATTTGGTCTCATAGGATGACTCATTTTAAAATTTATTTAATTATGATTTTGTGTTTGACTTGACGGATTCCACTTGGTCTGTTTGATCTTTTTGTCATATCTAGGACATGTCAAATTTCATATTTCTTGTTATGAAGACTATGAATGTTAGGTGTAGCTATTTTGTTTATGGGATGGACTTGGTTCCTATTGGTTATTTGTGATATGTCTTAAATGTTTGATAGTTACGTTATCATTTTGAATGTGGATTTGTTTGAGACTATATATTATTTGATCACCCCAAACTAATTAATTAAAGAAGTGGACTTGATTAAAATTTAACATGCATTTACACGAGACACTATATGAGATTGAAGACCATCATTGCTACAAGGTTCACTGGAAGTAATAAGAGGATTATTGTTCCGCCAAGTGCGGACTAAGTGATTAGGGGATTATTGTGCCCTGACGATTCTGAGTTTGGTTGGTCCTTGAAGGTGTTGCTCCAACTATGCAAAGACACATGAGCGTTCACTATTAAAGTAAAAATATTATAATTACCAAAGTAATAAGATAAATAAATTGGGTAATGAGACTTGGGCACTAATGGTGGCTTCAGAATCCCCAACCCAAGGTCAAGGGGAGCGTAAACCCTATACTTCACGTCAATTGCCAAAAGATCGTGTGAGATGTTGCATTCATATGGTTGTTCATGCATAGCTTATGATTTGATAACTTGATTTGAAATCGCTTCTGCGTGTGTAGCATTGAAAGTATGGCACTCCCATTCACTAAGCCATAGTGTGCTCACCCCTTTACAAACTATTTTGCAGGAAAAATTATAAAAGCTTGGGATAGGATACGGTGTGAAGGGTCGAGAGTTTTTAGAAGCTAAGAACGATAAAGTAAGAATTGCGAAAGATAGATTCTTTAGATGAAATGTTATTTTAGGACCCTAATGTAAAATTTGAATTTGTGAAACTTAGAATTTTATTCCATTTTACTGGTTGGTAGGGGATATCGACTCTTTACGATCATGGTTGACCGTAGGATACAAAATCCATAGTTATATTTTATTATATAATTACATGTAATATGATTAGTCATAAATGTAATTAATTATTTAGAGTCTTACGATCTCTAGCTTATAAGACGATTATCATATAACGGATGTACATGTGCCATGATAATTTTAGCGGAAACTTCTAGGCCCCCTTTGGGGCGTGACACTAATCCCATTCTATAACAAAAGGGATGGTGGCAATGATTATATAACATTTAAGGAAAATGCTTTATCTTGTGATGATCTCAGCTTTATGTTGTTGTTGTGTTGATGACTTTATTTCCTTTTGTTTTGACCAAAATGTATACTATGGCATAAATGTATACAAATGTTATAGAGGAGGAATATGACTAGAATGGAAATTGCATGTACTATGTGCAATTTCTATTCAAAACACAGTGTAACATTTGCTAAATAATATCATAGCTCTAAACTACGATTTTGAAATCGTATTCCTAAAAAATTTTTACCTTGAACCACCTTTTTAAAAATATTTTTCCCACAAGGGCAAACTATCTCTTTTTTAGCATTAACCAATCAGATGGGCTTCGTCTTTAATGTGGTTGGTTGAATGGCATCAAGGATGGCCTTGGTCTTAGGTTGGTGGAGTGGAAGGTTTTCATTTGACTATTTTACCTTATTTTCTCTATTTTTACCCTACCATACTCCTAATATGATCTCTAGGGCTTTAAAGTAAGGTCCTACATGAAATAAGGTTACTTATTCCATTTTAAAATCTAAATTGTTATTACTTGTTCAGGGTCCTCTACTTACTTTTACTAAGATCTACTTTGCCAAAACTAATTGTTAATGAAAAATGCCATCAAAATACATGTTTTGAGGTTTTTATGCAACAATTTTATTGATTTCCTTAGGATTTTAGGACTTTTAGTCTTTCAAATCACTTTTTTTTTTTCACCTAAAGGAATTGTTTGGTTGAATAAAAAAGAAATTGATTTGCTAGAATGTAATTTAATAAGAAAAGTCTTTTAAATTCAAATTGCTTCTTAACTCACACCTCAATTCTGAAAATTAAAATATGAAAATTACAACTACTACTCCTTAAATCCGAAAATACACTACACAATTCACACTTCTCCAATTGATCACAAAGGATCAACAATCTTACTCCTCACGTCGTCCACTTCAAAGATACTATACACTCACGGCCAATGATCAAAGGAAGCCAAGAGTGTTCAAGTCTCCAAATGTACAACAACTAAACAACAAAATTGCACTTCAACAACACAATTGAAATAGATCAAGCTTCACGTCAACAAATTCGGATCAATGTGCTACTCAAGAACCCCTAATTTTCGAATTCCAAATTGCAAAGTCCCTTCTAAATCATATTTGTTCATCTTACAAGCCAAATTTCATACGTATTAAGGCTTGATGCAATTTAAGACCAACCCGCAGCAATAAGAGCAATAAATAATTATCAAAATGAAAAAACTGGAATAGAAATAGATGAAATATAGAATAATAGTTTTTCATGTATGAAAATTTTAACTAGACACATATCAAAACAGAACAAATACATATATAATTTAAAAGAACAAGAGAACAAATATATATATAATGTGCATTAGAAATATTCAATTCTTGTTTCAAATATTGAAACAATTATAAAGTAATCTTTATATTAAAAAGGAAAAAGAATGGCGCTGAATCCTTAAGAGCAACTAGATCTGTGAAATTTTCACCCTATTCTTTTTATGGGATGATTGCTACCCTAAATATGCGCTCGTAGGTGAAATTAGTCAGGATGAGGACTATCAGTTGTCATCGACCAGTCAATTGTGCAGGACAAATTTTTTTCCATCGATTTGGTTGTCAAAGCAAATAAAAAAATATTTATGTATAATCGCTGTCTTTAAGGTTGTGGGAATGTATTGGATATTCTATTCATATTTCGTATAGCAAATCTTCCTTCTTGCATTATATGTATTATACATGTTTGGCCTTGTATTGTAGCAAAAGTTATATATATGTAATCGTTACGAAAGAAAGTTACATATGTAACTAATAAATCAAAAGCCATTATTCCATCGGCTCCACGTTACACGTTACTCTTACTAGATAGATGCGGATGGAAACATACGATAGACGAAGAAAAGCAGGAATAAACCATCGGATAGATTCGCGTGGCATGCTCCAGCCTCCATCCTCCATTAAAAACACACACACAAGTGCCGTTTGCTTCGCATCACACTCAACCTCCACCCATACCCATCCACCCCTTCATGATTTCTCTCATATATATTTTATTCATTTCCTTTACGTACGACAACTGTCATTATCAACAAACTTGAATAAATAAATAAACATTTATTTGTTTTCTTTAGCCTCTCTCATATTTATATATTCCGGGCTCCTCTCTCACTTATATTAAGTACCCTTCTCTCTAATTTCACTAAAACCTCCTCTCTCTCTCAGCATCCATTTTTCCCTTTTATTTTGCTCCCCTTACACGCTGCAAGTGCAACCACTAAAAATTAAATCAGGACCTACTTCAATCACACAAAAACTACAAAGAAAAGAGTCTTCTTAACTATGGTCGACGTGGACCGACGTTTGAACGGTCTGAACCCCGGCCACATAGCTGGCCTCCGCCGTCTATCCGCTCGAGCCGGTGCAGCCACCTCTCTACCCACAACCTCCGCCCGCAACGGCCTTTTCTCCTTCTCTTCCCTTGCGGAAAGCCTCATTACCCACTTAATCAATTCGGGCATCCGGGTCCAACCGGGTCTAACCAACTCCGAGTTCGCCAGAACAGAAGCCGAGTTTGGCTTCACTTTCCCTCCGGACCTCCGCGCCGTCCTCTCTGCGGGACTCCCAGTGGGTCCCGGTTTCCCCGACTGGCGGGGCGCTGCCGCTGGAGGGGCGGCTCGTCTCCACACTCGCGCCTCCATCGATCTCCCAATTGCCGCCGTAACGCTCCAAATCGCGCATAATGCCTTCTGGGCCAAGTCATGGGGCCCCAGACCATCGGACCTTGAAAAGGCTATTAAGACGGGAAGAAGCTGTATAAAGAAAGCACCCTTATTGATCCCCATATTCAAGCACTGTTATATCCCTTCTAATCCGAATTTGGCAGGTAACCCGGTTTTCTTCGTGGACGAGTACCGGATCTTCTGTTGCGGGTCAGACCTATCCGATTTCTTTGAGCGGGAATCATCACTGTTTCGGTGCGAGAAATCCGACCCCAGGGTACTAAATAAGCAGAACTCTAGTAGGGAGAGGAAATCGGGCAAGTTCCGGTGTGTTACCGGCTCGGATATTTTCCGCAGAAGCATCGGAGTAGGAGGAAAGACTCCTCGATGGGTAGCATTCTGGTCTGAAGCTGCCATGGAACGCCGTCGTAGGCATTCATCCTCCTCGTTGTCGTCTTCGCCGGAGAGAAATCTCTCGGAGTTGCCTAGATCCGAAATGCCGAAATGGGTAGTGGATTACATTGAGGGAATTGGGTCGGTTTTGAGAGAAGGCGGATGGAGCGAATCGGATGTGTCTGAGATCACAAGGGTATCGGCTTCGGGTTTTTTCGACGGTGGCGGTATGGTTTTGATCGACAATCAAGCGGTTCTCGACGCATTGTTGTTGAAAGCGGATCGATTTTCGGAGTCCGCTCCAAAAGGCTGGGTGGAGCTCCGATGAAGTGTCGGATGTATTGGGGTTTGATTTTCGAGGGGAGAAGGAAAAGAGGGCCGTTCAGAGTCTACCACCTGAGGTATTAGAAAGAATTGAGAAACTAGCCATTTCGGTTTACCATTACCGGTCATGACGACGGTTGTTGTATGCTGAGATTTTAGTTTTTCTATGATTGCTTGTGGATGGATGGAAATGATATGAATACCAACGTTAACGTAACCTTCTGGATCTTTGTTGCTATTATACTACTATACTGTAGTTTATACCATGCTAGTGTAGATAGATATAAATTATAAATAATAATAATAATAATTAAGACACCTGGGGGGTTGGGTGTTGAGCTCTTGTTCTGTGTTTTGTTTACACGTTGGAAAGTGGAGCTACAGAACGCGTCGTCCTAATCGATGACCAATGTTTTGCTTTGCCAACAAAAAGCAAAGCCTTAAAAGGTGACAACAGTCTCGTTCACCTTGCCCGATGATGTTTCTGTTCATATGGCTCCGCACGGTCAGATGTCGTGTCACACAAAAAAGCATAATAATACTCTTTTATCGTCTTTATTGTGTTCCTGCAACTAGTCCATTTACGATTCTTTTGGAACCCGGTCTATTGTTCTTATGCTCATTCTCGAGTTTACTCGGGAGTCTGTTCTCTCACAACACTAATTATGCAAAACTCAACAATGTACTTCTGACTAGATGTCAAATATTTCAAAGAAGAATCACTAGTTGTTGATCAAGTTACATAATGTTATTCTTAGTTTGGACTCATGAATAATAGAAGTGCAACCACCTTATAAGGAGTCTAGTAGAATTGTCTAATAATTGCCATATCACGTGTATATCCACAATATAAAAACTGTCTTACAAGTCAAAAGTTGTAAGACTTTAATTAAATATTTATTTCTCATCGTAACTAATAGTACATAGAACTAATTATTATAAAAATAACTATATTATAGTTTACTAGGATTATAGAGAATCGATATCTCTTACCAAACAGTAAAACCAGTTGATTTCAACATTTAAGAACAATGGTTCGAAAATTTGTTGGAAAATGACAAAGTTCTAAAATAAATAGTTTTACAAATTCTTATTCACTTGTCTTAGACTTTTAATTATTTTCTAATTCTCCATTTATTCCTTGAGCCTGAGTCTGGAACACTCATTAGTTTGATCTTAGCCCATTTCTCAGCTTTAGAATATCCTATAAGACAAGCTATTGGAGGAGGTGAGCAAACTATGACTTAGTGAGTTCGTCTATCACTACTGTTCAAATAAGTTATGAAACATTAATTAGCACATAATGAAATCTATCTACATATGAAGTAAATACATTCGTGATGAATATAAGTTACACATTCATGGAGTCTGAAACCAATGAAAGATACAAATTTGTATCAACTATACCTCGATTGACCTCCATACTTACCTGTATGGAGTACCTCACCTTACTCGAGAGGCTGTCTAAAGGCATGGTCCCTAAAGAAACTTAGCACTTTCCTATTGTTGAGAATAAAAATGCCTTAAGGGCCAATCTTAGTGAATTCCACATTAGGTCATTCACCATCAATTAAACACTTAATAATGCCTCTACGGCCAAATTAAGTGATCCCTCATCAAGGCATCTACCTACAACCAATCAATTAATAATGCCTTATGGCCTCAAACAAGAGCTGTTCTAACTGATTTGTCTCCAACAATATCAATTTTTAATAAAATTACCATTGGCAACATCGAGGTTTTATAAATAGCAACCTCTAAGAGTACATGCTAGGTTTTTGATATAACCTTTACAAAAACACTTTAAAAAGACTTGAAACGTTTTAAAACTTTCTACCAAAGGTTAAATACACTTCATTCCTTTCTATGTATTTGTTGAATCATAGACATGCAACAAATAATCCAGTTATTTTGGCCAAGAATTTACGTTTACTGATTAATAAGGTGACCACACAGATAAGAGCATACAAGGCAATCAATCACTCCATTAGACAATTTATAGCAATCAATTGAAAATTATACAATTAGCAAGAAACAAGCAGATAGTAGAACATCTGAACTCCCTCAACTGAACATGACTTAAGGATTGTAATAATCCTCAGGTAGAGATTGAGGATCTCCTAAAAAAACTAAATAATTAGACATAAAAGAAAATACATATAAGAATAACTACTACTAAAATATACTACTCTAATATCCTAATTTGAACCCCAAATCTTATTCAAGTCTTTTAAGATATCTTTTAATTATTTGGATTCTTAATAATTCAAGTTTAAGATCTTAATTCTAGGTTCATGGTCCTTCGCTTAAGTCTATGTTTAGGTCTTCATCATGGTAAGTCTTATTCTCAAATAATGTCATGATAAGGCAAATACACTACAAGAATTTTAATGTTTAGTGACGTTTACCAAAACAAAATAAACATTGTAGAAGATTTTTCTAATGTTTATTAAATGATATTAATAAATGTCACAAAAAGTAGGTTATGGAAAGTAATTTGTGACGTTTAAAGAATGAACATCTCTAATACTATAAACATCGCTAATGATGCAATAATAGTAATAAAAGTGTATACAATTACAAAATAATATAGGCCATAAAAGTGGACATTTGCATATAAGCTTATAATTGTCTACTTCCATCATCAACTACAAGCTTTACAAAAGTTAAAAAGAAGACGTTAACATATCCCAATTATATATTGTCTAAACTTTATAGAATTTATTAGCAAAATAAACTCTATTCATAATGTTACTCTTCCCCAAATTCATAATCAACTTCCAAAAAGTGACTAGATAATAAACTCTATTTTTATATGACTAGCTATTCTATTTCCCAATTTGATTATCATCTACAAAAAAAGTCAATGGTAGAATAAACCATCCTTCATAAATTACTTTCTTCCCCACTTGCTTGATCCTCTTCAAAAAGGTTACTACCAAAATGAATTCCCTTTCATAAGCTATCTTCTTCTTCACTTTCACTATATCACCACAATTAAGGGGGAATTGTGGAAGGAATAACTCCCCATTATTTGGGGGTTTTCCCATCACTAAAACTTAAAAAGCATAAAAATTTTAAATTTTAAAATAACCATTTTAGTAAAACCCCATTAAATGTTTAAAAAATCCCCCAAAATTTAAGGGGGAATTTTGGGTTTTAAAATTTAAAGCTTAAAGAACTACTCAACTACAAAAAGATTATAATGTAGTAAAAAAACTTTTCTTTTTGGGAAAAAGGAAAATTACTCTATATGGAAAATAGAGTGAAGGGAACCACGCCAACCCTAACAACCCAATCCCCAAAAAGTTCGGAAAATTCGTTCCCTTTTAAACGCACCAAACACCTAAGTGGAAAACCGCGCCCCTTGTTAAACGAGACAAAAACCCTTTTGGGAAAAATGAAAAGGGAAAATCGGATGGAAACCGATTGATTCGGATGAACCCACGGAAATCAATCCGATAAGTTCGATTTAGTTTTGAAAAACCAAAGGAAGGTCCCTCTCAAAATGTTTAATGTTAAAAGGGTGTCTATCTTTTTTTTAAAAAACCCCGGGGGGAGCTTTTATCTGGGGATTACAATTCTTTTAAAAAAAAGCCCCAAAAGACATATTTAGTTAAGTGACATAAAAACGCGAAACAGAAAAAACGGCCCGGGACAGGGGATAAAACCCTGTACACAATTTTTTTTATTTTGGGCCCGGTACTTTTTGTGCAACTTTTGGCAACAAAACACGCCCGTTATTTTTGGGCCTGTATCTTTCTGTGCAATTTTTTGGAAACCCAAAAGCCCGTGTATTTTTGGCATGTACTTTTGTGCTTTTTCTTGACTCCTTTCAGGGGGCCTCCCCTTTAAAAAAAAACCCCTCTTAAAAACCCTGTCCGGGGGACTTTAAAAAGGGGAAGGGTCTTCCCATGGTTTTTCCCAAAATCCTTTCCCCAATTTTTATGATTCCCCAAAAACCCTTCCCCCCGGGTTCAGGGCATCCTTTACAACTCGTTAATGCTTTTTAAGTCGTTTCGTCAAAATTTTTGATCGGCCAAGGGGATTCAAGGGATCCACATTCCTTCTTCCACTTGACTCCATAGGATCTCATCATCCCCTCCTTTGAAAAGGGGTTTGTCCTCAAAAAACACCTACATCAAAGGACTCAGATCCAATAACCCTTAAATTAGCAACCCTTTCTTGATTTCTCCCCCCGGGGGAAACTTTTTTTATGCATTGTCCCTTGATGCCCCTCAAAAACTTAAAAAGGTCCATCGCCTCTAGGAAGTAGTTTAGATCGACGCTTTCACGGGAAAAACCCCTCTTTGCGCATGTGAAACCCCCAAAAACCCCAAACTCCAAAGGTTCAAAAAAGCTTGTCCGACACCCTTGTTGGGTTTTTCACATACGCTCCCGTTGTCGTTCAAATTTTTTGCCTTGCCCCTTCTCTGGATCCCTTTTTTCAAAAATTTGGCCCCTTTTTCTTGCCATCTAAATTAACATACTCAGAAATAGAAAAAGGTGATAAATCCAAAAAGGGGGTTTTGGGTTAAAAAACCCCCAAAAACCCCTTTTGAAAGGAAAAATTTTTTAGGGGAAAGCACTGTGCGATTTTAAGCAAATTCAACATGCGGGAAACAACCCCCCCAAAATTTTTTAAAAATTTTTTTTAAAATTTTTCCCCCCAACAAAGTAGATAAAGTTGATTACTACCTCAGTTTGCCATCGCTTTGATAAAAAAATAGTTTAAAAAAAAAAACTTTTTTCCCCCCTTTGGGCCCCCAAAGTCTTCCCAAAAATAGTTAAGAATTTTTGCATCCCCATTTTATTTCAATTGTTTAGGGATAC